>JAPUBX010001904.1:0-48454 GCA_028672205.1 Proteocephalus fallax | reverse complement strand
TCGCACACAGACGGTTGGTGAGGAATGCGTTCTTTGATTGGTTGATTTTGCACGTGACAGAGGATATGAGAAGGTTCTAGAAGCATCCGAAGATGATGAAGGGAGTGTAGCCGAGGAAGAGAAGCTGCGATACGCCCAGCGAAGCGAACGGAATCCGATATGACCGGTCGACTGGCACCAGCTGCGGCTAAAATGATTGGTCAAACGAAGAAATCTTACATCATTGCTTTCAGCGGACGTTTATAATATCACCTCCAATTTGACAATAAACTGGTTACTGTGTTTTGATGGGACTTGCATACCGCATTTATATAATTACATAAATAATAAGCTTCCATAAAACATTAGTCAGTTGGAACACTCGAAAGAACATTTACACTTGGAATAAGTGCATTCGCAGATTGATACGAAAGCCGGCACTGGAATCAATAATCTGGCATTCCAGTAAATGCCGACATTCCAACAAATGAATTGACACGGTAGTTAACTGGGACAATAAAGAACGCCGGTTCTATTTGTATTTATGATCTCGATCACAGGAAGCAAATCATGCAAGCAAATGCACCAATGGAGGATCAAATAAGAACAAAAACACGAGCGACGCTCGGACTACTTTGTAACAACATCAATTCGCTGTCTTTTTGGCCGTTCTACATTTCCCACTCAAGGCTTACACATAGAAACGTTATTGCTTGATGCAGCATCGAGGCGTCTGAATATTTTCAGACTAGAGATTCATAAAAGGTCAAGTTACTGTAGCTCTATCCAAAACCAAACAAAATTTTAAGTAACCAGGTCGGGCGGACTTAAACAAACCAATTTAAGTGCACCTCATGGGGGTGGCCGCATATAATGCTAGAAAATGCCCACAGGATCTTCTGTGGATAAAACACCTACCCATTAAAGCCGCTGAAGGTGGAGTGAAAAGGACAGAAGGGTCGATTGTATTTGAACCTGAAACAGAGCAATGAGTAAAATAGGCAAGCGGGTTAGAAAATGCGTATTTAAGTGACTGCACGGAGAAATAGAATAACGCCATCAGACCACATACTACTCAAACTCCCAAGTAGCAAATGAGTAAGATGGAATGAACAAAAGGTACGACCTACCATCGTTATCTGACGTTTTGAAGATATGAGGCTTCGGGCTTGTAGAATCACCAGCAGGTTCGCCGCTGCAACCGTATTGATTGCATGTGAACACACGTATCCGGTGTTCCGTGTTGTGGGGCAGGTTTGGAAGGTGGTGCCAGTACTCCTGGAAATCAGTGCCGCTGGTGTTGACCTTGCCGACGTTTCGGTCGCTAAGGGAAACGGTGTGCTCATCCTTGAGGACTACAGTCTCCTCTCCATCCTCTGCTACCCCTTTCTGAACCTGTGGGGATATCGGAAAATACCAAGTTTAGGCAAAAATCGATCCATCACCTCGGCAAACCGATACATCGAGGCTGTTTCAAGGGTGTGCATTCGTTACATCAACCAATTTTGCATTGCCAAAATCGGTATTTTCACGCGAATTTCTATTTGAAGCAACCGTGGACTAAGCAGCTGCAGTACCACCCCAGTCCTTTCGTATAAACGAAAAGAGACAAACCCAGTCGCCATGAATCAGAAATATGTGGCCCAGTGGGTGACTAAATATCACGCAAACCAACACAGACCTTTTCGATGTGAAAGGTGACGTTTGTGAAAGGCGCTTTTGATTTGGCGCGCCATCCGAGGAGATAGTAGTCGGCGTAAGGTGCGGCGGACGGGAAATGACATTCGGCGTTGAGGGTTTCACTGCGAAGTGGACAATAAACAGGACAGCTTAGAGACAACATCACTCTTTAGCGCCACTTCGATTTTTCTGCGGTTGCTAAGTCGCCTGGGTCGTTCGGAGTTGACGGAGCCATAACGGTGTGCGTGAAGGTTACGGTCCTTCTTTCCTCTCTTGTAACCAGCTTCAATGTAAATAAAACGTTTCTCTTGGGGAAATGACTGGCACCCCATCACCCACTCGAAATTGCGAGGCTTTCAAATTCGTCTGTTGAGGATGGACACAACTTAACTGCCAATTGACGACACAGGATGGAACCTTTGGTAAACGACGCAATAATCCGTGCTGCAGAGTCTTACCTTCGAAGCGGACACTCCTAAGAGGACCTACGCCGACTTCGTTGGTCGCCGAACACTGGTAAGTGCCAACGTCGACTAACTGGAAGTTTTCCAGACGAAGATGGTAGGTTTTCTCATCCTCGTCATCCGACACAAGTTCGAAATTGTGATTTCCAGAGTCAAGAAGATTGCACTGTAGAACTGGTTTCGGCTTCCCGAAGACAGTAATCTGAAACCACATGAGAATAAACAAGGCATCGTTGAAGTAATATTTCGAAGCCTCCGATTAAAAAATGAAACCCAATTCCTCTCTAGCAAGATTAGAAAATGAATGATACAGCCAGGAATTAGCAGCGACGAAAAACTCACTGGAATATCGATGGATTCTCCAACATCGGTGTACACCGTGCTGTTTTTGATCTCGAATCGAGGTGGATCTGAAATGCATAGTGGAGAAGGAAATTCATTTTTGCAGAAACGACAATTCGCAGGTGTTCGATTCTTGAATCTGGCGACGTACATTTAAAATGTCTCTTTCCTCTTAAAGATATCGACTTTCACCTGATGTGGCCTTTATTCTCGTCTAATCAGTTATTCCCGAAGGGGAGTTACAAAAAACTGGGTGATACAGAGATCATTCTTTGTGAAGGGGGGTGGGTGGGTGTTCACAGACTTCACAGCTTCGTGTCAGCCAGACAACCTACCGCCATAACCAACCCGTATCAAGCTTTCAAAAAACTAAACAAATAATTTATGGGCTTGGAAATTTAAATCAAAGGACAGAAGTCGTAGCGATAATTACGCACTCTTTAATGCACTTCAACGTATCCACAACCGCAGTTCAAAGAATCTGCCCAACTTGAAACAACAGCAACGCCCACGAGTACAATTCTCCCACGGCGCCAAATGCATCTAAATCCAATGTGAAAATAAATTTACTTCCCCCAGAAAGACAGCCACAGATTTGGGATATCACCCAGTTCAACCTTAATTGAGGCGACAATACTGACTTGGCCGTTTCGCGAGAAGAATACTGTGTACGGGACGTTGACCAATGACTGATGGCGTCGAAATTTAGATACTAAACACGCCACACGGGTTAATCCAAAGCTGGTGGAGTGGCTGATTGGCGAGCCAAATGGGAGACCATTTTTGGCCATAAAATTGAAAACGCCAATCTACACGCCGTGTTCCAGAGCGCAAGCATGAGGCATTCGCGTTTAGCCATAAAGCAGGTCATTAGGACATGGCTTCGGCTACTTTTTTCCAAATATGTTCTGGTCGGAATAATGAGATAAAATTGACAGGTGGTTTGGACTTTCGCACTCATTAGGTGTGCCGTCGTTTTTTTCCGCGTGAAAATAGACTTTTTAATGATAGTTAAACAGCCTAAAATCGAACACTAATCTCCAGTTTTGACTCCAGGATTCAAAATAAAAAGGCACCTCTCACCCAAGTCCTCAAACCCTCTCACGACAACCCAGCCAGTAGCGGGCTGAGTCAACGCCCACCTCCCAGCAGCAGACATCATACAAAACACGCTTGACAAACCAAATCCGCGCGCAGCGTGCGCTAACCACGGGAGCTATGGGTTTGCAGAATTGTCTCTTGGCAGATCGACGATTGGTCCACAGTCCGGCCAATCAGACACGAGCAGCAGTGAAATGAGTTAGCCTCTTTTTGGGAAAAGTAGGCATGCCTAATCCATTGAGCAGGGGAAGAAGTTGGCAGACTCTGATATTGTAGGTTTTTGATCAATAAACCTTTGGAGCCACGGCTTCCGTGGAGGTAAAAAGTCCTACGTTGCAACGGCCATGGAAATTGAAACACCAGACGGAGGTTATTTAGCTACCGGGATTGTTGCACAATTGGCAAAGCTTTGGTTGAAAAAGTGCCTTTTAATAGACATCAAGGCACGCCATAATTTAAATAGGCTGTTGTACTCACAAATTAACCTCTCCCAACGCGTGGGATTCGAATAACACCTTCATTGGTTCTTTAAGCAAGGTAGTCCCGCAATATAGTGACCTTCCTATGCTCTCCATCCAAGAGGTCATCGTTCAACGCCACTTCAATCGTTTTTCACCAATAGCTTCTCGCATTTAAGTGACCACTCCCATCCCCTCTTTTCAAGTTTATCCAAGTGCAAATCGCTTAGACCGTTAAATACCCACAAGAACGCCGGCATATCCCACCAATTCGGTCCATTCCTTATTTGTCAGATTTTATGTTTCGCCAGAGCAGGTTAAAAGGGGAAATAAATGATAAATTCCATATCTAGTACTTTTTATGCTGTCTTGTTTTATGCTGAAACCTTGTGGTCCTCGTGAGACCTCAATAAAGCCACTACAATTATTATTATTATTATTACCGATTCGCCATAAATTGGGCGCCAAAGACACGTATATGACTGGGCGTTCTCGATCGAAGAGTAAAAGGCATCGTTTATGTCGAAAAGTGTGAAGTTAATGAAGTTAACATTGAAATTAATGCGCAGGATCTTAACGAGAGGCAAGCGAGACCAATATCCGTGTGACACAGTTAACAACACACCAACATTTCCAATTGGGTCTAATCTTGAGCAAACGAAGAGTGATTTGTCACGTTTTTGGACTGTTTAAAATCGAAAGAGCCAAACGGCCTCTGCACAGAGGTAATGACAAACACAACTGTCGACACATTCCACAACGCAACACAAATCGCCAGAAATGTGCACAGAAACAAGCCGAAATGTAGCCCATCAATTGTGAGTGTTTTGGTATTTTAGCGGTTTAAAGGTAATGCACGCAGGATACGCCGATGATGGCAGATGCGATGATCCGGATATCGGATAGGATAATCTCGGATCTTGATCCGTGAATTCCTGCGGCCTAAGACTTACTATACCGGTGGAAGAAATAGTTACACATCGACACACCACAATATATTTTTGGGTTGGGTGGGTCTGCCGTCGTATATATGTGTAACATTATAGTCTTTATAAACAAATAAAAATAAACTACTACTTACAGCGAACAGATATTTCAGTGGCCTGTTGGATGGGTTGTTGGTCGGACGGGTAGGAGGTTGAGGCCTCACAAATCAGTCGCTGTCCATCGTGATCCTCCCGGAGTCTGTCAATTGTCAAGGTCAACTCGGCTCTGTCGTCGTCGTCTGATTGAATCTCGTTGTAGGTTTCCATGGTCGCCTTAACGACAGAGAAGTTCTCTACACTATCCCATCCACTACATGTCCACCGTGCAGTGGAATTAATGCTTGTTTATCAATCGAAATAGTTAAAAACCTAAAGATTATAACAAATTGATCACAAATAATTGCCTCCCCTTTTATGTATGTCGTTTACTTGAAGTACATTTTAATGCTCAATGCTTGGCTGTTCGCGAGCTAATCGTGTGCTTGCAGTGTTTCTCTTACTTTTTCACTCGCGACACACTTGGGATATCTGAAAAGTTTCGCGACACACCTTAAGTAAAGAAAAATTATTTTCGTTAAACTTTATTTTCAACGTTTATATTTATAATGCGATGGGTGGGCTTGCTTTCGAGAGCAAATAAGGTTTAAACGGGGCTCTAATGTTGACAAACAAACACGCATTTTGTCGTCAAGTCGAAGAGTCGCGCTCTCTTTTTTGATTTGATTTCAGTCAAAGCTGAAAATCCGAATTCACAAAACCATGAAGACGCGAACGGCAAAATGATTTTGACTGCTTTCAAACTGAGAGCTGGAAACAACTGCTTCAAGGAGAGCCAAAATTCGTCCAAACTTTTTTCGGCGAATCCCAGTCGATGGAATTTGTCATTTCTCAACTCAATCAGCTCTTCTTCCTCTTCACACGAAAGATTTGATGTCTGGTTGCTTCCAAACGGGTTGATCACCCAGTCATATTCGTCGATAGAAAGTGATGGAAAATAATGGTGAATTGCTAATTGAAGACTTGTCAGTGTGGACATAATGTCATCAGCGACTTTGCTCTTCAACTGAGATTCGTTTACGGAAGGGAAGCATTCAAAAATACCCTTTGAAACTTTGCTTTTCCATAGCGTCAGTTTTTCATCAAACGATTTCAGTTTGCATGTCGATGAGATAATGTTTTCTGATGGTCCTTGAAAACTCAAGTTGAGAGAATTCAGTTTGTCGAACAGATCAGAGAGAAACTGCACTTTGAGCCACCAAATCTCGTCACGAAGATCGAATCAAAAATTTGTTTCCTCGACTTCCAAGAATGAAATTACTTCTACTTTGAGATAAACGAGACGCTTCAAAACCTTTCCTTTTGACAACCAGCGAACCTCGGCGTGGTAAAGCAGCGATTTGAAGTCGGAATCCATTGCATCACAGAGTTGTGCGAAAATTCTTGACTTAAGCAGCCGAGACTTGATGAAGTTCACTACTTTAATAGCTTGATTACAAAACTGACTGAAATTTTTCCGGCAATGATTTGGATGCGAGGGCTTCACGATGAATCATGCAATGAGTCGTGATTATGTCTGGATTTTCTTGAAGAATGATCGTAACGAATCCTTTATGATTTCCTCGCATAGAAGGACATCCATCAGTACACACACTGACGCAGTTCTTCCACTTCAAGTTGAAAAGCAAAACCTTTTTGTTCACCATATCAAAAATGTCTTCTCCTTTCGTCGTGGTCTTCAGTTCATCGAAAAAAAGGAATTCATTTATCAATTTATCATTTTTAATGAAGCGAATGAACGCTAGAAGCTGAGCTTTTTCGCAGATATCAGTATATTCATCGACTTGAAGAGACCACAGCATCCTTGATTCGACTTCAGTTTCGAAATTTTCTCTTTGAAATCGGATGATAAATCTTTGATTCGGCGAGACATTGTGTCATTTGACAAAGAAACTTTGTTGATTTTCTCGGCGGCTTCGGGTCCAAGAATCGTTTAAAACACAAAAGCAAGCGCTGGTGCGATTATTGTTTCACCATCAGAGTGTGTTTTTTTTCTTTTTGCCTTGGTAATTGCAACACGTCCTTTTTCAGGAAGTTTGCGAAAGTCTGTAATCTTGCTCGATTGATGATTCTTTTCAGTTGCAAGCTTCTCAAAATATTTTCTTTTTGTGGGCTGGAGTTCAAAAACCCCAGCATTTTGACTTTTTTCAAAAATCTCGCGACACACCTGCGAATCTCTCTTGACACACTGGTGTGTCGCGACACACATTTAGAGAATCAAGGATTCCTTATCAAAACTGGATTCGTCACACTGGATAACATAAGGCACAGTCACCGTTAATAGGATATTATTCCCCATCCGAACATCTGTTTGAATTCTTACCGTGGGAAAACTGGAATAATCTTTCGTTTTACGCCATAAAGACCAATTTCGCTTTTACGTCACCATTCAATTATATTCGTTACCATATACCGACGCACTTTTGAAAGACCAGATTGTTTTCCATTTCATGCGTCTTCTCATTATAATGGCTACCGTTTACGTCTTCGAAGTTCTACGTTTACCGATACAAATCTGCGAACGAAGACCAGAATCTTCCCAAAGAGGAGCATAACATATTAAGATTTTAAATCTTGAAAAAGGCGATTATTGTGACCAAAGGAAAGAAGAAGTGGTTCAAATGAGATTTCTTCGTTGTTTACTCTACACAAAAAATGGTTTCACGGGACCTGTGAAGTTAAGACCTATCGCAAACTCATCTCTTCGGTACCAACAGTGTTCACTGGCGCATTGATTGTGGTGCCAGTTGTTTTCGAAAAGTCAAACATTGGCGACTCACTAGCCTCCTGTGCACGCATGTGTGACGAGGATTCATGCACAACCTCCAGGATCCCTATTTGGTCGCTGCTTCGGGTAAATTGGGGTTAGTGTGCGTATCTGTTCAATAAACATACCGCCAAAAAACTTAAAAGACCAGCAACATAATCATAAGGCATTTCGACCACCATTAAACATTACAAGAGAAGCCCAAATGTCTGTGGGGGTTGGAGGAATTCCGGCGTCAGCAATTCCTACGCGTTTGGGCTTACCCGAACAGGTATCGAAGTACGATGATTAGCGCCCGCTGCAGGCGAGTCCTACTTGGACACACATGGACGTTTTGTGGTAAAAAGTGGGGGTCGGCAAAGTGTCGTCAATATTGTTTTAATTTATCAACGTTAAGGTCACAGCATGCGCTGTTCTGTACGTTTGCTAATGAGGTGCAAGTCCTATGGATTAATTACGTCTTGAAAAAATAAAAACACAATTTAAGGTCACTCAATTGCTCCCCCCTTAGACTCTTCGTCGTCAGTGGAAGAGATAAACTTAAAAATGCCTTAAAGGGACCATTACAAAAAAAAGAAATTACTCACGAGGCAAAGTATGCGAAATTCAGGAGGGAAGACGGTAAATCGGTTGGATACTTTTTTGCGAAATTGACGAAAAAAAAGGGTTTCAAAGTTCTAAGAACACGTTCAGGAAACGTTTGTTCCGTCCGATGCGAGCTCATTACATCGGAGTAGGTGTTACGTTCGGATTGACCAAAATCGGGCGAAGATGGCAGATTATTGTTAAAAGTTTTTATATTGTTGTCTGAGGTAAAGATAAAGAAAATTATGTAGCCTCGTTTTCATGAAGCCTGGTCTACCGATGCGAGTCGTATGCGTCGCAGCATGGTTGGTGTTCGAATAAAAAATCCGTGATTAAGGGTAGCATATAATTGTAAGAAAGGGGCTTCTATAACTGTAGGGATATCTATTAAGAAGGCGTTCTGACGTACAACAAAGAGTGTTACTTCACCTGGAATTCGCGTCTATCGATGCAAGTCACTTAAAAGCTTAAAAGCGAGCAAAGATACCTCCTCATTAATTTGTGACAACATAAACGTCGCGAAAATGAAGTGCTTGTCGAAGCAGAACAATCTATTCGCAAGCCACGTTAATCGTAGTTCTTGGTTTCCCTACTTTGCGAAATTTATCAGTATAAATAATTTCATTAGTTTCATGGCAAACAGTTTTGTTTTCGCAGAATAATGAGAAGGTCACTGTGATCGCTTGCAAACTGGCGCTTATTCTGTGTTTGGGATAGGAATTAAAGCCGCGTGTAAGCTACAAGGTCTCCGTAATCGTGATATATTGGTTTTATGTATTGATACGCCTTAGACGTCCAGATCTTGTTTTCATTAGCGATGATAAAAAAAACACTCTTGACAAGATAATCAAGATACTTTCGAAAAATCCTTGTTGGTACAATGACGCGGTTTCCTGGGGCCATTTCATTGCATTGATTGTTTGCAATTATATTGTGTTGTCAATAATAGACTCAGTTGATACGGAAACATTAAATGCGCTCAATTATAAGCGGCCTTATATGTTGCTGGCAATATCCGCGTCAGGGACAAAATCGTGGTTATCTTGATTAATTTGTGCTAAGGAATTAATACTGAACGTTTTGCAATGTAAAATGATCCAACTGATTAGAACGAGTTTTAAAGCCACAAGTAATCTGTTAACCCGAAATGTCAATTTAAGTTGATAGCATTGTTATTATGTAAAATTGTATGACAATAATGTTCGTTTCCGCAACTTTAACAATGTGATTCGAAATAGAATAATGATTTTAAAAAAACTGCGACTGTAGTTCGATCCAAGTGCGAACGTTTTTTTCGAAAAAATGTTTTTTATATAGTGGAAGGCTTTATTGAATCTTGTAACCCCGAGTCCGTGCCAACAGTCGTCGGTGTGAAACTGCTTGGTGAAAAAAATCACCAGAGCTAGTCGCTCAATATTGTCAAAACTGGCAACCAAGAGTTTTCCACTGACGTACGTAGGGTATTTTGACCATGGAACCTAGTCCTTGACTACAGCCCAATGCTCATACTTCGGTTCATCAAATCTATGCGGTGTTTTGTTTTACTTTTTGTACCCAGGTTAACAACCTCCAGCGTATTCTATTGGTTTTTTCGAAAGTCTTTGAATTATTTTGTGGAGATCGGTTCCATTGTCATCGTCAATGAAGACAATATCCGGACGATTAAGGCGACAAAATGTGGCTGCCCAGTTTAAGCCGGTTTCCATTTTAGGGTTCAAGTTAAAGAAGGTGTCTTCATAGTCGCCAACAAGTAAATCCTCGTATTGATCTATTTCGTCTTCAAGATCAGCGTGGATCTTTCGTAAGGAATCTGGATTCAAATGTTGGGCTCAACGGCCAGCCAAACGAATATGTCGGCCACGGAAATCAAACAAGTCGTTCTCTTGAGTACGAGGCTTTCCGAGGGGAAAGACTAGACCAAAGTTGCTGAATCCGGAACACCGACCATATGTTGATTGATAAACGTTTATCGTTCTCTGGAAAATCTGGCGTCTTTCAAAAGTTGCAAGACCACTTTTCACGACCATGATGACATCGTTGTACGAGGTTGGATCGTCTTGATTGCAGACATATAAAAACCGTACGGTTGCATTGTTTATTGGAGCCTTCATACAATAAAGAATAATGCTAATAAGTTTATACTCCAAAATGACATGTGGACACATCGTTTAGGAGCGGTGTATAAGAAGAACTATTAACAGAACTATGTGGGTACAAAATCTATTGCTGACCGTAGATATAGGTCTTCTTCTTAATCAACGGTATCGACCAAATTTATTGGTTGTTGGTACAAAAATAGGCCTGGGGAGGAATGTTTTTCTTCCATTGTGAATCGGGTATCTTCTCTAAATCCCGAAACGTGAAAGCTTAATCGCAAGCCCCATGCGACATAACCAGGTTATCCTGAAATGATAACTCTACCAACGCATTCACGGTATCCAGTTTGTAATCTAAAGATATCTCGGTGTCGCTATTCTGCGTTTTTGTCACCCAAAGAGGCCAATTGTCATTGAAAGCATAGGTATTGTTGGGTATCAGTCTTCATAACAAACTGCATTAGGAGATAGAATAAAAATAAAGCTCAAATAATGCAAACGATGGGCCTTACGCTTCCCGTCTTTAGCGACCTGCAACCGTGCTGGGTCGATTCACCGGATAACTGGATCTGCTGTTCCTTGTTAGGTCAAGCTCACGCACACGGTGCCGGGTCACTATGGTTTCAATAAAGTGAAACGGGCAACGCCCCATCTTCAACGCACACGCAAGATCAAGTATGTCAGTGTCACCGCCGTATGTTTCACGGTTGCGTTTTAATCAGCTGAACCAATGCTCCGGAGGCCACTCTTGCTTCAACTCATACAACGGTTGGCTTCATTTGTCCTCTAAAGATTAGAGACCGCCTTTTCCCGAGGCGAACTCGTTCTTGGAAGTCACTAGCCATCAAGATCGACCGATCGACGGTTTGTTGCTTCTGAACACACTTGGAGTTCCGGATATCGTAGCCATATAGCATGGGGATCCAATGCGTACACTAAGGCACACATCTTCTTTCGGGAATACGCAATTGGAAACCACTTTAAATCTTCATCATACCCTCATTTTCTGAAGGCTACCTGCGATTACCTCGCGATGGTCTCACCGACATCGCATCTACCAGACTCTTGCAAGCTTCTAATCGGTGTGTTCCAGGGTTTTTATTGGTTAAATTGAAAAGAATTAAGGACAGCACTCAGCTCTTGTGCAAAGATGGAAGAGGCTTCGTTCCGGGTTTGGTTAGAAAAATTATTTTGCTGCGTATTTATATTCCATTTATCTACGTTTCGAATGGGGTACTGCAGCGTAAAAGCCGAGGCGGATTCCAAAAATATTGCCTTTACGGAGGTTTTGCAAGCATTTTGCCAAGGCGTGCAGATTGCCTCTATTTTCTTTTATTTTGAATATTTCATCCAATTATTAGAGGAAGTGCTACTCAATCAAATCATTTTTCAGAAACTGCAACTTATATACGAATAGCATAACATAATGTGATAGTATCTGTAACACTTCAGTATATTATTTATTATATATGTCTTATGGAGATTAGTTGTGCGAGTAGACTTTTGGCACGAGAGAATTTCACCAGTTTGCTTACGATAAACTTAGCACTGCCAGTCTTGTTTTCATAAGATCGGGTCTTTAGTTCGATTAAAATAAAATAAATCCGATTAAAGAATTTCTAAAAGGCGTTTTTCGAACACTTTTGGGATCGTCGATCACGCTAATGTGATGTATATCCGTTTAAATTTTCTTTATGTATTGAGGAAATGGTTAGTTACCTAAAGCAAACGACCCAAAATTTTCTGGCAACAGGGTCGTATCAATCGCATCAACGAGAACGTCGACAACAGAACGTCGACCTAAAAGCTTGGCCTCCACATTTGAATTTAGAGCAATTAGACAATCGCCTGGACTAATGTTACCCTTAACACACATTCCAGGGTTTCTTTTTTAAAATAGGAACTGATTGGTTATCTAGTCGATTTTCAGTTTTAAAGATGAGGTATACGTTAGTGGGATCATCCTAAGTTTTTTCCAAAAATATAATTGGTTAAAATAGTTCGAAGGGCGATCGTATTGGTAACCTTTTAAGAGTGTATCAATCTTCGAATCAAACAGGTAGTTGACTTTGTCGTTTGATCGCATATGGACCATTATAAACTCAATTGTTTGTTTCTATTTGTCTTCGATAGTCCGCTATTTGATAATTTCAACGAATACAATAATATAGACTTGGGAATGTTCTCGTAAAAACACTTTCTGGTGGCTCCACCAGACTTTCAACTATAATCTTCTATAACGAAACACCACAAAGTCACTTTATATATCTTAGTTGAACGCTCTCTATTGCAGAACCTAGATCGTTCATACATCCAACAAAAAGGCTCGCAAACGTGCAAACGCAAAATTTTAACGCCAACGGATACTTCAAAGCCGAACCTTGCGATATTATCCAGGTAGACGAGCAGCCAAACTGAACAGCAACATCGCTCATTCCTGACTTACCAGATTGTCGCTATCGGCAGCTTTTTGACAATTCTTGTTATTGATAAGATTGTGACATTGAGGACGGGTGTTTGGCAAAACGGAAAACATGTATGGTTTCCCAGTGTTAAACAACGCCCAAATTAAAACGGCACAGGGTAGAGGTAAACATGCTGGTAAAAATAACAGAAACCAATCAGGTGAAACAGGACAAAACAACGTATTCAGGATGTTGGTTTTTTGTTGTGTCCTAAATTCAAGATATAAATGTCATCGGTTCGAAGGAAACCAGTTATATAGTGTCATCGATTTATTACTGAGTTTAAGTATTGAAAATTGAAACGGTTTTCCAATTTGCATCAAAATGTATTGTTATATAATCAATATAGGGACTTACCACCACTATTTGTTGGTGCTTGGTACTTAAGGCACTAATAATAACACGTCAAAGCCGGTATTCGTTGGTTAAAAACAGTCTCCAAACAAGGTACGACACTCACACAACTGGTAAACATGAGCTTCATTAATTGACGTACAGGGCTACTTCGGCTTTTAATAAGGCACAATGAAGAACTGACGTTTGTCTATCAAATGTAATCATTATCTGCTTTAATTTGTGTTCCAGTGTATTTTGCTTTTAAAAAAATACGCTTAATTCATTCAAGATCAGTAATCTCGGTAGAGATATGTTTGTACTAAAGTGATACAACGAGCTGACCATCAAAAACATTAAAAATAGCTATAGTGGAAGATAAATATCTGCTCGATAGCGTAGAATTTAACAATTGCATCTTTCTCGTCGTTTACAAGCAGCTCTAATAAAGGCGTTATTCAATGCTTCTTCAAATTCAGTTGATGAATATCGTGTGGGGTAGAACAATGCTATTGCGAGTTAACACATTGTTTGGTCAAACAGGCTATTAGAAAGACCTTGCATATTTTTGAAAAATCAATGTTGGTGACATGACTATAAAATGATCGTCGTTTGGCGAAAGATGAATTAACTTAGAGCGATATTCTCAAAAAGCACACGCTCTGCAAAGACCATCTTCTCCTTGAACATAAGTCGCTTCCTCCGAATCTCATTTGACAACACACACTATAAAGAATGCTGTCTCAGATTGCATTGATCATCACGTTTCATGGAGCTAGTTTAAACCCATTACGTTCGGACAGAGACGTTACCTTTGTGAGGCTTAAACCCAGAAAACTTCCAACCCACAGTAATCGTAGATAAAAAGTTGTTTATGAACAAACAACTAATTTAGCAACATAAATAAAAAATGTTTCTCAGTGTCTTTGAAGACGGGTGTACTTTGCAACCTAAAAATACTGTATTAACCAGTAAAAAATGCGTTAAATGTTTCCGACGATAATAAAGAGAAACTCGATTATAAGAAAAGTTTAGACCACTAATGAGACTGGGTTAAAGAATGTTGATTTGTACAAGAAAGAAATAATGGTTCAATAACATAGATATAAGGAGGAGGATATTGCGATGAAGAAATTGAGTATTGAGGAAGGCGTTGATGAACATGAAAAGCTTGAGGTTGAAGGATACGAACAGAAAGAAAAAAAGATTAAAGAAAAGTGGAGAAAACAACAGTTTGGAGGAATGGAAGGACAATAGTTCTGTCTACGATGCTCTGAAATAGGCGGTATCACATTGAATGGGTCGGTCCCCGATATCACGATTAAATGTCATGGCGTAATGTTAGCACGACGATTCATTGCGATGAATGTGTGCCAGAGCTCACATAAGGGGTGATTCAACACGGTTGTTCAAATGCAATTGTTGTAGGTGGGTGTAAAGAAAATGTTAAAGGAGTACCAGTATGTGTTTTTGCAAGACCTTTATCGATTTTACAAGTTGTAGTACTGTTGTAAATGGGCTTATTAACTCGATTCGGATCCTCTCAAAAGTCTCAATGTAGGCAAGGTCATAATGATTTTCGGCTTCATCATTAGGGACTTCAAACACCACTGTTTGACGAAAGCTGCAAGAAGCACCCCTATTTGATTCTTCAATTCAAATTATAGCATGTATGCCCCTCAAAGGGGGCCTTTGTCGGAGACATAACAATTGTCGGTAGTGACTTGAAAACCAACTTGATAAACACTCTCTACAGACCACACATATGTGTTAAGTTTAAATATAACGATACATTTTGGGCAGATTAGAGGCTTATGCTGGTGCATTCATTAGCTCACCTCGATCTTGAGGTCGCAGTGGCGTCCGCTGTTTCTTTGTGCGTGGGGGTTGTCCAGGATAGTTTGTGCAGAAAACATTTGAAGTAATTTTGTCGTTGATTGTTTAGAACTACAAAATTGGATGCATTTAATAGCATTTCAGAGGGGTTGTGAGATCGTGCGTGCGCATTGTTAAAATGCGCGCGTACGCAGTGTTCGAAACCAATGAACAAAGCGATTTGCCGCTTTGTTTGCTCACAACAATCGTGAAGTAGATCACCTCGGTTTCGCGTAAGTCAAGCAGACAAATAAACGTAAAAATTCAGTAAAGAAACGGCAATACTGACAAATTCTCATAGATTGAATAGTATAATGAATGTTTTATGTTTTTAAAAAGGTACTTGATGATTATAATAAAAAATGTAGTGGCTTTATTGTGGGCTCACGAGGATTATATATGACAATTTTCTTTTTGTTCCTGCTTAACCTGCTCTGGAGATCAGTCTGCTTAGAAGTAGTTTGGCTAATTGTGTTTCTAAACGCCGTTTCTTGCTTAACCTGTGGCAAGCTTCAAATAAAAAACCTTCCAACGTTTATAAGGGGAATTCGGATTGAATCGGTCTCGTTGATAAAGTCCATTGGCATAGTCAAGCTCGATTTAGAAATATCATTTTTACGTTAACGAAAAGTGTGCATATTAAGAAAATCATTCCGTTATCATATCAACAGAAAATTAATAAAAACATTCTACGCAAAAAAAATGCGCCGTTTAAAATAAATCAGACAGGCGGAAGACAATTAAATTAATTTCAGACCGCCCAGTTGACCATTTAGACCATCTGGCGTAGTTTTACGATTCAACCGATTGTTGGGTGGCGTTGAGTGCACAAATTTCACGCCGCTTGTAATTCGCAACTGCATAAATTATCGATCGGTTCCTGATTGTATCGGATGAAATCAATCGCTTCGTAATTTGCAGGTGGCGAAAGCTGTTGATTCGATTAAAACGCGAAATAAGACCGTCAATTCCGTGTTCGATGTGAAATTTCGTCAATTAATTAATAGAAATGCCCATTTTACAATTTTCTGCTGCAGAGATATTAAACGCAATCTTCCTCCCAATAACTGAATCGCCTGCCGCTCGATTAAACTCACTGGCGTCGTAACATACGAGTTTAAAACAGCGGTTTAGGCGGTTAAGATATCTGCGGAAAAGCTCATTTTCACTGGCTGTTTTCATAATTAATTGAATTGAAATGCAGCTAAAGAGTGTGTTAAGTCTGTCAGATGAGCTTGTATTAAAACATATGCGTATCCGAATTATCATAATGGCTTAATTGATTAAATAGTTTCCCGGTCACACTAGAAAAATTCGAATACGTTTAAGTACAAGCGTTTGTCAATTTAAAACAGACACACCCTCTAACGTTAAAATTTCACCTTCAACCAATTATGTCCTGAAATTTGTCAATAAATGAGCTAACAGTAACCTACGGCGCATCACACTTTTCTATTCATCGCCCTGAATTGCAAAGCCATTAAAGCATCCGAAAATTTTGAAAATTCGACTCTTGTATCGAATTGTAAGAAATTTCCAAATCACGCCGTACTTCTTTTGGCTAGTTGGGACAATAATCGGACACTTTTCTTTACTTGAATGCTTTAACAGTTTCTACAACAGTTCTAAGCCAGCCTTTGAAATTGCACAACATTACTAGAAAAGATCTTCCAAGTACACCTAGCTTTCATTAGTTTAAAACGGGATTTAGAATTATAAATCGAAACAAATTGGTATAGCTGTCGTTTTTCAATAAAAACGGAGTATGACCCTAATCGCTAATATTTTATCTATCGAGGGTATAGAAAATCTAAGCTACGACAACTCAGGCATCCAAAGTTATGGCTTCTTTTAACTATTTACTTGTGTGCTGGAAAAAAACATTCAGCAAAGATTGTTTTTCATGAATCAGTGATTAAGGGCACTCTAAGATTCTGCGATTCTCTAACGCTTGGTGTATTTTTTAACGTTGCTATGGGTTTTTAGTCAAAACTGGGTGCTTCATAGAGAGCATGAATCTAAATTCATCGACATGATCACTCCACGATAACCGACTGTTAAAAATCACCCCGAGATACTTCGATTTTGGGCTCGAAGCGAAGTTATGTAGTGAAGAAATTTCGGGGGTGTGGGCAGCGGCAGCGGCTGTCAGGGAAAATGTGATATGGATGCATTTTGATGCATTCAGCAAAAGATCATTCTTGGAAGACCACTCAAGTACCTCAGTGACTGCCTGCCCGAGCTGTTGAGAATCACCTTGCGTCTTGCATGGATGGCACAAAGTCAGGTCATCCGCGTATTTTATTAGTGTCGCGTCGTTAGGGGACCGAAGGCTCGACGTGTAGTAGTTGAACAGGAAAGGAGATAGCACAGCGCCTTGTAGTACACCGCAGTTATTTGGCAAGGAGGTTGAGGCTTCATTTCCGACTCTGACATGTTGACGTCGATTGGAAAAATAGTTTTGAAGCCAATTAATCAACCATCCTTCAACGCCATCTTCACATAGGTGAGAGAGGATGCGGGACCGTGAGATAGTGTTGAAGGCAGAGGAGAAGTCCAAGAACACCCCTTCGACGGCTTTCGCTCCGGCATCAAGTGAAGAGTGGAGTGTGTGCGATAACGTAGCCACGGCGTCCAGAGTGCTTCGATTTGATTTATAAGCAAACTGAAAAGGGTCATCGGCAGCTTTAAGCGTGTCATCTAATTTAGAGAGGAGGTGCTTCTCAATCACTTTTAACCACACGGATGAGTTTGCGATAGGTCTGTACTTCACAGGTCCGGCGGAACCATTGGTCGGTTTCGGAATCGGTGTTATAGCGACGTCTCTCCATTCCGAAGGAAAGGAACATTCCCTAACGAATGATTCACAAGCTGGGTCACAATTGGAGAAATCTCGCGGTGACAGATTTTAAGAATCGCGGGGGCGACCCTGTCGGGACCAGCCGCGGTGGAGTTCTTGAGGCCAGCCAAAATTTTGGAGATAGAGGATTCGTGAGCGGGCAGGAAAGCGCTGGGATTAAGAGATCTAACCAGAGGTACCGCGGAATGGTCAGCGGATTTGAAGATAAAGCCATCGTTCAGAGCATCAAGGTCTAGGGCACCACTTGGTAGATATGGGCGGCGGGTTCCTGTCAATCTGTTAAGATTTTTCCAGAGGTCACCGGGTTTTGATGTTCTGAACAGCTCATCTACAAATATTTTGTTAAGGCGATTTACCTCAGCTGTGATCTGTATCGAAATTGGTTTAATTTCTCGATACCTCCCCTGTCGACAAAGTCGTTCCTTTTTTCGCCTCAGTCGTTTCAGAAATGGAGAAGATATTACACGAGGGGTGAGGGATAGTTCCGTGAGTGGACAATGCGTATCGTACAAAAATCGGAGATAACTATTGATATTGTCGATCTCTTTATCGAAGTCGGAATCCTCGAAGACTTTGAAATCGGTTGTGGCAACGGCATCTCTTAAATTGCACTGGTTTTGGAGGCAGTGAGAGCGGATACGAATTTTTTTAGGTTTGGGACAACATTGATGGTTTTTACCCTTGCCATATTTTCGGTAGACCAACAACGATGCAGTGGTCCGACTGGGCTAAAGGTGCACGTTTTCGACATGCATACAGAGAAGAATCGGACACAAATATGTGGTCAAGAAGATTCCCTTCGCGTGTTGGAAAATTGACTATGGTATTTAGACCAAGTGTAAGAAGAGGGCTAATAGGCGCAGAATTGAAATCACCACACAGTAAAATGAAAGAATCATCCATAATTGAAGAAATAAAAGGTATAAGCGAATCATAGAACTTAGAAATGTCTGCTCTGGTAGAAGATGGGGGGATATACAAGTTAAAGACCGACACAGACTTGCAGTTTTGAAGAGACCTTGGATGGCACATAACCCCAACACATTCAATAGCACTAGCTGCATAGCAGAAAACCTTTTTGTTCGATTTTGACCAGCTGAGATTGATGCAACTCGCGACACCACCACCCTTAGATTTAACGCCGACCACTCTGTCTTGACGAAAGCATTCGAAATTCTCTGGCATAAATATGTGATCAAGATTGATGTCCCTAAGAAAGGTTTCTTGTAGACAGACCACGCCGACAGGTTTAAACAGAGCCGTTGTAAGCAGCGAGTGAAAAACGTCAACTTTGTTGAGAATTGAACGCACATTAAAGGACGCAAGAGCTGGAAGTGATGTATTGGCGGGATAGCGACTGCGAACAGCATTAAGCCAACCAGCTCGATGCTTCCGCTTGGTCTGAGTGAGTGGTAGTGGCGGGGGTGCAGTAGTTGTAGGCACAAATCCACTGTTCTCATGCGGTCGGTCGATTAAAGCCTCATTATGAATGCGAGAAGCATATTGATTAATCGATGCCTTTTTAAAAAATAACCTGTTAGACAGCGATTTGCACTTTAGAAGGAACTCAGATAGACTTGCGTCAACAATCAAGTGTTTGCGGTATTCAGTCAGCTGTTTTCGCGAGTATTTTCGTTTTGTCAAGGGTAAATCCATAAAATTGATGAGTTTAAACAGAGGAATTGTTTTGTTGCTAAATGTAGTAATAAGATCGATGAAGATGTTTTGACATAACAGTTTTCTATAATAAAGCAAAATAATTTCTTTTTGATGATGGTGGCCGTCAAAGGCCCCGCTTACGGGTGGAAGGAAATGTCCCAGTGAAATGGAAAGATTCGCGTCCCGAACAAAGGCGGGTAAAGCTGGCAACGCCACCTACAATACGACTCGAAAAAATTTAACTGAAATAGGTTTAGGTTTGTAAGTTTGCTTTATTTGAGAAGAAAAGCCAAGAAAAGCTTTCTTCGCTTTTCAAAAAAGGACGACGTTTAATAGCTTCTGCGAAGAATTATTTTGTATCTCTCTTCATACAACGTTTAGGAGAGAGAAAATTGTTTTGCAAAGGATTGCCCGCCTTCAATTATCCTCCTCTTATTGGCCAGGAATATCGAAAAACGCGCACTCTCGTATTTTTATTGGTAAAGAATATACTAGAAGGTCGCACTTGCATATTTGTTAATTAAGCTGTTCCACGTTTAGACAGCGACCAACATAATCCTTTTTCTCTCCAACCTGATGGGGTTGTCTGTCAGTCTGTCGGTCTGTCGGGGGAAGAGCGACTTCACCGTATAGGCGTACCGTATTTCCTTTGGCCTTGCAACAGACCCCTCGACACACAAGGCAGCCTGGTTTGGTTGTTGTAGACGCAAGGAAAGCACCGGCGCGTTTTTCCAGACGACAAGACCAAAATAAAATCCATCACCGACAAGCAGTGTTGGAAGGAATAGTCGGGGAAATCCTTTAGAAACGAAGACCTCCCAAGTTTCACTCGAACAAACAGAGTGGAGATGCAAACGCTTACCGCAAACTACCATTAAACCAGAAAGCAGCGAGAGGCAGACGTCAAAACAAGGCGAACAGCACGAATGAGCTCACGTGGGTGGGTAAGCCAATAAAAACCTTCCATAATAACGTGTAGGACACCACATAAGCATCGGACCAACAGCGACACGGGAGCGCTTCTCAGTGCAGCTATTAATAGAGTCACCAAGCAGGCTGACCTATAGGCGGAGAAAAACGACAAAAGGAGCAATGGAGGCGGTGGTGAACTATGTGCAGAAGAGTTAAAAGATTTACGCGACGGAGCGACCACCGAAGTGACTCAATAGCGACGCACTTACCGGAGGTTTCCAATACCACCACTCTCCGTCAATTGTTAGCACTGCGAAAGGACAAAAAAAGAAAAAAATGCGGTTTGTTGTGTTACCTATATGCAACAAAATAAGCATTATAATAACTTTTTTATAAACTATCCTAAATAATAAAAACAATATTTGAAATATATATCCATCGAGAAAAAAACACGAAATGTACAAACGGGCAATGGACTTGAAAAATTAAAACAAATCATTACATATTTTATTTGTATTTTTGCTTGAACTAAAAGTATAAGGTAAAATACAAAGTTACATTTTTCATGAATTCTATAAATCAGATTTATAAATATTGATTTTCTACCATTTTGAAAAATAAATACACCTCTTGCTCATTCGATTGCAGAGACAAAGACGGCTACCTTATTTGTAATAACAATATATATAGTTGCCTTCTCCTTGCGACATACGAACGAATCAATTTAAAAAATATCGCCACCTCGAAATCGTCCCTTTATTTTGTTCTCAAATGATAGTAACACCATATGAATACTTATATGTTGTTGGTAGTGCCTCTATGCAAACCCAGAGAAGCCGTCAACCCAAATATCTACGCCGACGCCGACGGCTACGGAAGATCGGCACTATTTTATCGCGTTTCAGACACGGTCTTTCAAAACGTTGCATCTCGCCACCACATTGCAAAAGTTGGCGCTTCTTGAGCGAATAGCAAATTAAAAACGTAGACAATAAAAGTCGACAACTGAGATGGCAGTAGGAGCCATAGATTAATGACCGATCTGCGTCAACCATGATCATTGGACAAGAGTTTCAAAGCCAGTCGTTGGTATGTCACTTCGCCCAGGGTAAACATCTCCAGGGTCTGTGAACTTGAGATCCGTCGGTTTGGCAACAAAGCGGGGGACTCCCAAACCTGAGAAGACCTAAAAGTCGCCTTTTTCCCGACAGCAAAAGTCCTGCATTTATCCTGAAAACCTACACCTGAGAGCGCCTATACCTAAAACAAAAACAACAAGGACGAGGTAACTTCGGACGGTAGTCGTTCTCTCAGAAACACACACCCTTCTATTTAGCCCTAAGTGTTGTCTTAAAAAAAACAAGACACAATTACCGAATTCGAGTGTGTAAAACGTTTGCAAAAAAATCCATTCTGTTGAATTGACTAGCGCGCAGGTTCGGAAAGCAAAGCCAGATACGTTGATCCTCGATGCTGTGACAGTCAGCAGCCTTGCCCGGTTAGTGAAAGACTGACGTAGCATCCTGCGCTCGTCGATTCACGAACCTGGGGGCAGTTGGGATGAAACTGGCTGCTCCTGTTCTTCTCTTCCTCCTCTTTGGTTGGCTCTGCAAACATTCTTAAGAATCCTCATGGCAACATCCATGAAGCCGCCTTATCATCTGACAGTAGATCTGACAGCTGGTCGGAAATCGCTCTCTGCACTTTGGCACTAACCCCCACTGTACCTGAACCGAACTGAAAAAGAAGATAGCCCAATAGGAGGAATTAAGGAAAGAGGGGATAGTGCAAAAAAGGTGGAGAAATTGATGGACTCCGGGGATCTGGAATCTAGTCACGGCGGGGATATACAACAACAAATTTCAAAATGTAAACGATATAATATTGCACTTTGGCAATACAGTAAGAACTATTTAAAGCCTATTTTTTACCGGCTTTTGAGAAAAAAAACTCCATCGCTATCGCTGGCAATCATTTCAAATGCGTGATTTCTTGCGTCACCACGTCTGGCGAATCAATAATCGTAATAAACACGTTCATCAACGCATCATTTATCGCAAGCGGTTCTTAGGAATCTCGGCCATTCAGTGGGCATTGAACTAAAGATAGGTTTTTTTGCGGAAATATGCAAAGCCATATAGAAATTCAACTTGAATATTAAAACCTTTAAAGCAATTCCAAGCGAAAGATGTTTGAGTCCACCATGGTGATATGAAATGGACAACTTAAATATTAATCCTGGACAATAAGCTGGAAGACCTGTGAGGTTGCCTTGGTAATGAACAACAGAAACACACATGGCAACGCCAAGGCACTCATCATCGGCGTCAATCAAATACCCTGAAACGGACCGAATGCCGACGGTACAAAGAATGCGTACTTGGGAGAAATGAACAATAAGAGAATGGATTAGCTTGAGTCACAAGAGCGACCAAACTTGATTGTAAGCATCGGCGTTGGAGGCGGCGTTCGAGGCTAGATTAACTCCCTTTTGACATACCTACAATAGAAAGGATCGAGACATGCGAAATTGCTGACTTTCCTCAGATGGGAGGAGTGCGATTTCGCATGCTTAATGGGTCAGGCATGTGCGTTGGATTAAAATGCCTTTAAATTATTAATCGATTTGTTTTAGGGAAAGAGTTGTTTCGCCCAAGAAGCAGCTTCAAGTTCGAAAGGAGAGCTGTGGGAAATGTGGGGTTCGTTTTCAGGTGCATGGAAGTCGAAGTCGCCAAACACCACAAGCCGACCCAATGCAGCAGCAGCAGCCGCCACGTCGTCCGAGGAGGCTGTGTAGAACTCCTGAGAAGGCTTTTTGCTTGGCATCGAAAGAGGCGTCGGCGGCAGCGTCCGGAGAGAGGCGGCCGGTCCGCGCGACGATCTGCGCGCGTCGACCAGACGGGCGGACATAACGACGGCTTCTTGGCCCGATGGAAAGTCGAGGAGTGTAGTACCGGAGGGGTACAAAACTGGAAGAGAGAAAAACAAGACATCTTCCTGATTTGCAAATAAAACCGACGCCTTCTTCAGTCGCGGTTGTCCTGCCAAAGTAACGAATCCGACAGGCTCGTTGCCAAGACAAACAAGAGATGGCAATTGCCAACAACATTGACGGTCTGACTTAGACAC
Source organism: Proteocephalus fallax (assembly GCA_028672205.1). Classification (NCBI taxonomy): domain Eukaryota; kingdom Metazoa; phylum Platyhelminthes; class Cestoda; order Proteocephalidea; family Proteocephalidae; genus Proteocephalus; species Proteocephalus fallax. The sequence continues at coordinate 24,706 of JAPUBX010001904.1, read as the reverse complement.
CATGCCGGCTCCGTGTGCGGATTCGCGGGAATAATTTTTACAGGTGGCGCTCACCATGCGTGCTTCGACGAATCAAGGGTGAAAGTGTGGAAGGAAGTGCTGCCCTTGTGACCTTGAAGCGGCGAGGTAACTTAATAATACCACCCAGAGTCCCCAGTAGACTTTGCAAACTAGCAACAACTGTCGACTCAAAAATCAGCACGTAGTCGCGTGTTCAAAGAGGCTCTCCTAATGATTCCCAGCCGCAGGTCACTTGGTTAAAATGAACCCAACAAACTGACCCGACTGGCTGGGCGCGGTGGAGAGAATGCTGGGAAAGCAGGAAGGGATATTGGAGTAGAGGACGCACGCTTTACCTCGTGATCGCCGACCTTGAACGAGGCAGCCAGCGACTTTGTCCCTTAAAAATTGACGAGACAATCTAGACATTCCGCGACAATCACGAGAAGTGGCGGCCCTGTAAAAAGCTGCCAATGACCATTTTTTAAACTCAATGGATGGAGGAGGCAGCAAGAAGCGGCACGCTTTGCCCAATCACTCCCAGCCGAATGGGCGTAGGGTTGACAGGAGGTTATTCAGTGCAGAGATGTTGCTACCAGCGGTTATGGGAATCCAGAGTCGTCGGGTTGATGATGGGGTGATGGACGACGGGTGGCTTTTATTATATTATTACCGGGTATTTGAATCGTAGAAGCAAGGAGCCTCCTGCACTGAGGTGTTGTACCATCCGGCGAACACCAGGAAAGAGAGGCCCTTCAACTTGGACACCTCCTCGGGTGCAAACTCTTCCTCGGGGTCAACGATAATCAGTGTTGCTACAAATAAAAACCGCCCATTAATCTAAAGACAATTCTGCTACGTGCATTCACCTATCCAATCGACTAATTTGATGGCTTGCCCCAACATCCACCGACAGAAACTTGAGAAAGCACACGTGAGTCAAATGTCAATAATGATTTTAAATAGTCTAGCAAAATAATAAAAACAAATATACAGTGGCTGTGGGGCGCCATTGTCCGTTGTCTATTAATTTTGGTAAGTCGTGACTTGCTTGACTTATCCTCATAAGCGTTTTCCTTGGTTGAGACGTCATTTTGCGTCATGAAAATGTGCATTTGCAGAATAGAGAATATTCCAGAAAAAGAAGAAAAAGAAAGAATAAAAAGACAGCGATAAGCCTTTTTTTCTATGATGGACCATCGGGCTGTCGAATTGCTTACCCCAAAACACCATCTGAGAGGGGCTCTTGCAATTTGCTTATAACGAACTGAGTTGGCCCATAACATAAAAACAGTCCATGAAATAATTATGTAATAGTTTTAAAGCTGACCCATATGTAATAAGGTGTAAAGTAAAGTCCTAGGATTTTTGGATTATTCCAGAATGAATCTGATTGGTGATATCAAAATGCTTCAACGACAGGGTGAATTATTGAACAACAGCAATGGCAACAACAAAACCAACCATAATTCGAGGCGTCGAAACTCGTGAATGGTAGCTAGAGGACATCGAAGAAGTAGACGGCTTTCTAGTGGTTGTCGTAGAGATCGCGGAATTTGGTGTGAATGTGGTACCCGAGCTACAAAAGACATCGAACTCATCTACATGCGCGCACTGCAACTGGTTGCCGACCCAGCTCCCGGGCAAATAGAGGTGTGCTGGTCGGACACTTGCTTGGCCCTGTTTGGCTTCAACAACTTGCGTCAACATCAAATCAGTAAGATGGGTGCTCCATTTGAGATAATGCCGTTGTTGCAGTGGTATCTCTCCGACCAGGTTGGTAGCGATTGTTGGCACCGAGGGGAGGCCCAGTCAAACGGGCGGAGGACAAATAAAAGGCTGGCAGACACATCAAAAACGCACTAATCACGCGGACTGGAAATCCTCGTCACGTCGTCACTGGGAGCGTAGGCCGAGGGGTGTGGTAGCGGATGTTGTGGAAGGAATCTCCAGAGAATACCCCTCCAACAAAGAAGGCTCCCACCAATAAGATTCATGGATCCAAGAGATAGCAAATAATCGTAGACGTTTGGCGAGGTTTTTATTTTGGTTTATTTTCTCCGTCTTCTTCCTGAAAAAAACTGTCTCTGCGAAACACAAATACCGCAAGCAAAATCAGTTCGAGATAAAATCAAATAAAGCCCGTCGTTTCGTCGGCGTTAAAAAAGAAGGGCACTGCCAAATACGTCGTCGTCCATGGGTTCCTGAGAACATTTGTTGCTGCTGATGAGTGGCACAAATCAACTTCGTGTAATGGCCCAATAAGTGCCGACTTTAAATTGGTCATTGCTTCGGCGGATTTGGAAGCATCTCGCCCGGAAAGACAAAGGGTTAAGGATGCTTTCGCCCATTTTTATAATGATTTGTTTGGAACCGTGTTGTTGGAGTTATCAAGCAACGTTCTTCCAACGTCGTCTTCATCACTTCCGGCGGGGAGATTCAACTGGTCTAAATGTTACAAATGAAAAATTAAAAAAACCCATTAACATCACATGATATCCTATACATTGAAGTGACGCCAAGCGCCAACCGTTGTTGAATGGTTCCGCAGTTCAGGTTGGATAGTAGTCGAACCAGTAAAACCAACATACACGAATCAACCCGATTTACATGAATTCGGTGGGCAGCTTCGCCGGACGTGGCGAATCGCAACGACGTCAACGCACGGCCATTCGGAGAGAAGGTTCGAACAGAGCTCGGATTTCAGTCTCTGATACACGACCCACTCAGTAAACACTTCGCAGTCTCAAGAACTCACGTCCGCTCTGACTGCGCAAACGACTTTTTTAGTTGTCCAACGGCCCGGCAGCGACAAACCCCTGAATGTTGGCGACGGAAGACGACTTGGGCTTGTAGAGCGGTCTCATAGTGGCACAGAACGCGGATGAACCAGCCATGCATCAAACAGCTTTATGGAAAGGCCTGACAGCTGACCGCTTCTCCGGATTAGGCGACAAGCTCGGAAACACTGTCATTAGCCAGATTGACCACCACTTTCAGCGCTTGCAACAACAAATTCGGCATTTGTCTTTAAACGAGAGACAAAGGTTTTCTGGAAGACTCCGACCTGTTGCTTCGTCAGCCTGTAGTTGCTCTGCTACTTTCAACGTTTGCAATAAATACCGGTTGTGTAGTTTTAGGAAGTGGGGCTGTTTGCTGCTCAAAGAAATCGCCAATTTCCAATTCAACAGTTGATAGCGGTGTTTGACCTTGACTGACACAACTCTCCCCATTCTCCATATTCGCGACACAATATCTCGGACTGACCGACAAGCTAATGCAGACAGTGTCGATCCAACATCGCCGTTGCAGAGAGTGATTGAGAGTTCAGAATCACTAGGCGCAGGAGAACCTTTCCCTCTTCAGGCCCACTTAACGCAGTTGCAATTAGTGAGTAAGCTGAGGACGGTCTCGCCACCTTTGTGATTCCGGACCTTCGAAGCGCGAGGCAACAAAGGCATCCACGGAACAAAATAGAGACCAACTGTTCATCAAAACCTTGCAAACTAAAGTAAAGGATAATCAGTAACGACAGCAATCCCAGCAAACCTACGGACTACCCAATGGGCGTGGCGCGAAGAAGAATTTTCTCTCTTATTACCGTTTTGGAGAAAGAAAATTGTTTTGCGAATAATTGCCCGCCTTCTATTATCCTCCTCTGATAGGCCGGGAATATTGAAAAAAGCAACGCTCCCGTTTTGTTGATTTGTAAAGAATTTTCTAGAAGTTCGCACTTGCATATTCGTTAATTCAGCTGTTCCACATGATCGTTTGCCCTCCAACCTGAGTGGGGTCGTCTGACTCTCTGTCAGTCTGGCGCTCTGTCGGGGGACGAGCAAATACACTGGATAGGCGTGCCCTCTTTCCAGTAGCCTTCCAGCAGACCCCTCGCCAGCGAAGACAGCCTGGTTTGGTTGTTGCTCTTGTTGTGGACGCAATGAAAGTGCCTGCGCGTTTTCCCGACAAAAAGACCAAACACAAATCCATCACCGAGAAGAGGTGTAGCAAAAAAGATTCGGGAAATCCTTTAACGCGATAACCACCCCAGTGTTAATCAAACCAGCAGAGTGGGGATCTTCCAATACACCTTTTTTCCTGTTCCACATCTGGCTTTCTATTCGCTTTAGCAACGCTGCGACGGCATACCCGACTGTCATGATGGGTCTGACGAGGCAAGTCGATAGCTGTGATGTCTTAAATAATGGCATATCGCACTCGTTTATCCATAATTATGTTAATATTTAGTTATTCCAATTTGATAGTTTCACGAGAGTAATGATTTTTGTTCATGCTTGTTCTATTCTTCTTTGGCGATGTAAGCTCCTGTCATAGGACGAGGCGGCATTACGAATCATAACCGCCCACACGCGGAGATCAGAGGCTGCCAGGTCCGTTTCCTTTTCCAGCGAGACATCCAGTAGAAATTAGTTGGTTCGAGGCGCTGCTGTTTAACGTTTTCAGTTTTCCATCGGTCAGGCAGCGCCAGCCTGTGCATGATGGCGGCGAATGACCGAAATTAATAAGCTATGTCTCTCACCGGCGTATATCGAAGGTAACCGACGGTTTATGGCTTGCTCCGCGTCTGAACAGCGACGCGATATGATAAGCATTTATGCTTCTTCTCATTATCCAATTAAAACAAGCATGTAGGGCCACCCTGCACAATGTGCCATTGGTAACGCCACGCGTGTCTACTTCCTGATCACTGGTTCTATGTCCACCAATTGAAACACCTCTTCCTGGGCGAATCTGTCTAGGAACACCAGAACTCTCTTCAGCGTGGAAGTGTTTTCTTCTGATTCATTTAAATCTATTCATTCTTCTCTGTAGCCGAGGGAATCATCCGAGGCGGCGTTGATGACCCAGGCGTGACGACGACCTACAGCAGGAAAGAGGCTGTTGGGGAACAAGATGGAGCTGTCGGGATTGTGGACAGTCGTCTCTCGACAGACGCTGTGTCCCGCTTCCATTCGTCGCGAGATGGGTGTTGTAGACAGAGAGTCCGCCGAAGTATCCTCTCAACCTGGTGACTGACGCCAGGGCCCAAATTTGTGATTACCCATGTTTTAACAATGAACAATGATACACTTCCACAAACACATTTATTCAACTTCTAAAAAAGACTGCCAACCTTAATTGTTGTGCACGTATGTGTTTTGTATCATGCCGCAAACTAGTGGGCTATTAATAGTAGAACTTGCTTTTTCTGGGTAAGACGCAGTTTTGCACGAAGTCGCTAAAAAAAGCTAGATTGTCTTTTCGTCTCAAATGCATCTGGATAATGAACCAATGTTCTTCAGCAGTGAGGTTCTTACGGTTGAATATAAATGCTTCCAAAGCGGCTAACGCCCCTTGGAAGTCCCATGCGGCGGTTACTGGAGAAGCGAGTGAAGGTGACGTCCAGCACCGGGCGGCGGGTGCCGGCCGTCGCAACCACCGTACCCTCGAAAACAACGCTGCAAAACATCAATTCGGGCAAGAGGTGGTCGGTTTGCCCTCGTTGTTCTGCCAGACGGAGAGGCATCTGTCAAGCGAGGCAGTCAGTACCAGGCTCCTCTCGTCCGCCACGTTTTTCACCTCCAGACCGGTTATGCGTTGGAGTCTAAAAGACGGACAATCAGTCGAATAACGAATGCTGGCGAGCATTTGGACTAACGGGAGCTCGGGAGTTTCAAAACGAGCACACCTACCCAAGATTCCGTTTCGCCATACGCTTTGCCAGAACCTCTCTTGCCAAGTACTTGGAGACCGTCGTCCTTTGCGTCTTATTCTTCTTCTTCTACCGTCCTTTTCTTCCGGCACACTCCTCCTGCTGATGCGAGATTCGTTGCAGCAGCTCGGCTCTCCGAACGCCCCACACGGCCAGCGCGTGCCCAACGGAGGGCCCCTTCGCCTCGTTGCATGAAACTCGCATGACAACAGAGCTGTTACAGGTCTGCAGCGTCTTTAATTCCTCTACGTCGAATCGGCGGAGGTTTTCGTGGTTGCTTGGTTTCGTTTGCTGCGGCGAGAGGGAGCCAAGGGAGAGTGTTAGCGCGGAGGGTGGGGCTAGTAGTAATGGGACCACAGGAGCTCGGTTTTGCGATTACAAAAATGGTCAAGCGACGGCAATGCCTGTTTGGTCTGGCGCGAGATGTAGTTGAAGTTAGAGCGGTCATTTGAGATTGCGGAGAGGGAGGCGACACACTGCATAGCTTCGGTTTCGCCTGACGCGGCGGTGCTTGAAATTGAGATGGAGAGACCCAGTGAATCTAAAAAAACATCAACCAATCAGCTTGTGCCAAGGAGGTTGACAGAGAAAATTGGTTTCCATGTTTCGATTAAAACTCTTCTCATGCTGCTTTATTATTGGTCACACAATGGCCAATAGAATTCATTGAGGTGCAATGAGCAAATGAGCTCACTGAAGTGGAGTTGAAGGGCAGTTGGGAATCGGCGTAGAAGCTGTTCGCTGAACCAGCGTGAACACCAGTTGAAGAAGTCGGTCCGGACGTGTTCGAGACCCACCATTTTCTTCGTCCTCCTAAGCGATTTCGGGTTCATCGTCTTCGGTTATTAAGGACTGAAATTTGACGATGGCGTTAAATATACGTGCGTGCGTGGACTACGAATAACGGAAGTTATGCGCTTACGTAGACGTCAGAGCCGGCGTTGTGTCGGCGACGAACGCCTTACGTCGAGTCCCCTTGTTCAGGCACTGGGATTAGAGATTAACATTATGAATGGGCGGGGAAAGACGCACTTTGTTGTAGCCACTGGACGGATATACACACACCTTGTTAAAAACGTAATTAAACATGATGTTGGCGAGACGAGACACTGTGGGTTTAGGGTCATTGGCGAGTGTAACGATTGTGTTCCAGAGACGCGAACAAATGGTCTCCGACATGGTCACCGATGGTGTTGGTAGCTTTCTGGTGTTGTTAAGTGGAATCAGTGGGGTCCCGTTAGACTCCGCGCGATCGAACGACTTCACATGCCCCGCAGAAATGCAGCCGCTACGCTGGGCGAGCCAATGACAACTGGAAAAGTAGAAAAGTGACACAAGAAAGGGAAAGACAACACGCCAGCTGATATCTGAATATCATCTGCGAATCCCAATGTTATAGTCGGTCACATGGAAACAGTCTCGATGACATATCTAACCGCCAAGCTCATCGCCACAAAGAAACACGTCGAATTTGACGTACCTGTTCACGTGTTTCCGTCAGTAGCGATTTCGAGAGAGTCGAAACCTCTATTTCCGCCTCCAGCCCGCCCGAGGTCTCCAATGGCGATGTGAACAATGACGACAACGCACCGGACAAAATGTCCGCCATTGCGCTGAAGGCCTCCTCGACAAGCAGGAACTCGCACATGTACACGAAGCCACAGAGCGCCACGAAGAGTTCACAGCGAACACCTCGGGCATGACGGTTTCGTCCGTGTTACCAATGGCGTTCCAGCGCGCCTTGCTGCACCGGTACCACGCACGACCAATCGCCAACAGAAGCACCCAACTTGAGGTGTCGCAGCTCGAGGCTACTTCAGACACCCGCCTTCATCAGGACATCCGCAGCAAAGGCAATGAAGACGAATTTCGTTGACTGCGCCGGCGACTCTGACGCCGCGTAGTTGGCCCGCTGGAAGTCGGGGTCGGGTTCTTCCGTGCACCAACATCTTCGCCAACGCGAACACCGCCATCGTGCGCACCAGGGGCGACAGGTAGCCCGTTGAGGACACCGAGTCGCCCTCCAATGCCGGCAGGTTCTGCAGACAGACCATGAAGTCGCGGTAGCCGGAGTCGCGCATGCCCTCAAGACGGGAGAAGTTCGATCTCTGCCAAGGCGATGATCTTGGCCCAGGTGAAGACGAGATAAAGCCTGACCTCGGCGACATTGGAGTGGAAATGGCGGACGATGTATGGCAGGATGAGAAACCGCCCAGGGCCCAGATCGAGGAACTCCGAGAGCAGGAGAAGGGCCCGAATGCAGTGGGTCGTGTGAAAGCAGCACCTATTAATAAACGCCGACATTATTGTATTTCAGTAGAATGTATATATATATATATCCTTGCACAATAACAGTAAGATTTACCTGCCGAAGAATTCGCAACTGTGGTAGGCAATACGTCTTAGTTGGGTCTCTGCAGCCTTGGCATCCTTCTTGTTGGACTCCGAGGGCGACTGTTTAGGAAAGGTGTGAAAAGCGGTCATCTGGGAGGTGAAGAAATTGGTCGGTCGATAGTCGAGTGGCACGTAAGCGTTGTGCTGTTAGTGTGTTGGCCGTGTGGAGGTGGTGAAACTGCCGTAGGTTAAGTCCGCTGCCGCTGACGGCATAGAGTGCGCTACGGACGGTCCTAGTGGCAACGAGACCGAGCGGACGGAACGAAGACGACGGTTTCGGCGATGTGTCAGGTTGGTTACATTGGAGTAGTATATAAGTAGTATAATTAGAAGACCGCGGGAACAGCATTTGGCATCCTTCCGAGCAGAGCAGGGGGATTGAGCAAACTGCCATAAATAATAATCTATATTACGGTCCTTTTTGAGCCTATTAAGCAGCAAAACAGTCGGAGAGCTTAACCGAAAAAGGGCCATTTCGTTCTGTTCTACCAGAGATGGCACGTGTAGCGATGCAGACAGCATCTTGTAAACAAAGCAAGTGCACTGACCATGTCTCGCGGTCGCGACGAAAAGAGGAAGGAAAATTAAACTGCACACCAATGGGAAGAAGGGCTTCACCACACGATGCGGAGGGAGGTGAACAGGGATTGCTTCCAGGAAGCGTTCTGGGTGAACAACCGGGTCTGTTGCATCAGGAAGAGGGTTAGGAGGAGCTGGGGTTTCGGCAGCCGATGGAAGCACTTCGTCAACCTCCCCCTCTCTTCTGCATTATCCTTAGCTTCGCTTTGTTCAGCCATGTCATCGTCAGAGGACTCCGACAAGGTTTTGTCCTCGCTTTCCACAGAGGGGTGGTGTTCGTCGCCGGAAGACTAAAAACAGAGAAAAACAGACGTGTGCTCGCTGGGCGTGAAATGACGTGAATACGTCGAGACTTATACGCATTTCTAGAGGAAAATTGCAAACAGCCAATGACCACGTCGAGTGAACTCACCGGCACATTCTCTTAAAACCTGCGCCTCGACATTTCTCGGACACAGCAGCGTCATTGGAAGGTCCAAGCACCGCTACCTCCAACTCACCACCACCACCGCCAACGGGCTCAATTACTAATTTAGGATAGCGGTAGTGGGATGCTGCTGCGTTTCGAGACCACGACGCATTGCTGTTGGCTTGCAACATTAATTTTGGCCTGTCGATTGTTAACATGAAAATTGCGGTTTTGTGCCTTAAACTACTACACTGTCTTGTCGCAGCTCGTATTTTTAGTGACCTCTCCAACCCCCTCTATTCTAGTTGATCTGAATGTAAATTTCTTCGACCAATGCGTAGATTATACCGTTTAATGCAAAGAAGAACGGCGGCATATCGCAATTCGGTCATTCATTATTTGTACCGATTTTAAGTTTTAAACAGAGCAGGTGAAACAGGAACTAAAACGCAATTTTCACATCTAATACTACATCTAAAGCCACTACAATTAAATTATTTTGTAACGCACGACATAACAACAATCAATCTTCCTTCCTAAGTTAAGGTCACGCACCCATTTAAGTCGCCTTATTCATGGAGTTTTCTGACGTTTGGTAAAATCTTTTGGTGGAATTCAGGTCACTGTATAACTTAATCCCATTTTCATAGATCTCAAACCCACTGGGACATTACATGCACGTCTTTCAGCAATCTCGATTCAATGTTTAATTTGATCGGACTTCGTCGACATCATTCCCGAATGAGAATAAACTTTAAAGGGTTAAAGACTTCTTAGATTGATTCAAAAAAAATAATTTATGAAGACATTTTAAGGTGAGACGATAAACGATACTTCGCAGCGTGTGTTTTGTGCTACTTTGAAATTCGGTAGATGTGATTGTGCAATGTCGCGTTATTACAGGCGATAGAGGAACGTCATAAGTGGCCGATTAGGGGAACGTCTTGGGATGCCGAGGATCGAATTGTATCATAATCTTTTGGGCAAGGTCGAAGGGAATTAACAGTGGTCGGAAGCGTCGGCTCTTCTTCGAAAGCAGGGGGAACGGGCATCGGCTCTGTTTTCTTAGCCGAGGTAGGAATAACGGAAGACTGGTCTTTGTTCTGTATGCCGTTTTGAAGTTCTGACCCCCACATGTCTAGCTCGGAAACGACTTCAGAGAGTTGGTCCAACTTCGACGGGGTTTTATCGTTATTCCTAATAACGGTCGGGGAAGGAGACGGTCGACATTCACTAGTCGACATTCTAGACGAGACAGCCCTTCTTGACAGGAATTTTATTTAACACTACGAGGCTTACGATGCGGCATAATCTAAAGCTAAAATGCAGAAAAATATGGCAGATACCTGTTCGCGGCACGAGAGTAGCAAAAGTCCTTGTTTCGATAGCGCTCTAGTATCATTAAAACAAAACCCCATTATTCTTGACAAAATACCAACTACTACAAAACGATTGGAATTTTATTGGAAGATTTAACAACAAATTATTTGTAATTTAATAGGAGACTTTTCGTATACAGTGATACCGATAAAGAAGACGTGTTTTTGTCTTTGTTATTTTCTCTCAGGAAAAAATAAACTGCCTAAGCGGTATGCAAAAATTAGTAAACAGACTGATCGCTTCCACAAGTCATTTAATTGACATTATTGTGAGCAATGCCAATATCAGCTAAAAACAACGGATTGAAAACGATTTTCTCTCCATTATGTATTTGGTAACTCAAATATTTCCAACGAAAATAGACATGTCTAGTCTCATGTATTTAGAGTCTTAAGGTATACGTATGAATTAATAAAAATAACCGCCTTAGCAGATATCTGAGATTGTAAAATAATGCCTGTTCCCACATAGCCTTTTTTAGAGTCTCCTATTTGTCGGAGTATTTTGAACGCTGGTTTATTACATTTTCAAAAGCTATTTTGACCCATGTAAATGGTCTTTGTAAAAACATCAGAGTAGAAACGATTTCACTAGTTTATTTTCAATTATGATCGTTTGATTTTAAAAGTAACGAAACAGTATATTGGTACGCAGAAGCTGTAAACTGTTTATACAACGCGTGCAAAGCTTCTATTGGTTGAGGTTTCGTTCGAAATAAACAACCCGGATACGCTTTCATTCATTTTAAATCGCGATGTTTCTACATTTCCTAACTTGTTTTCATAGCTCATCGAATAGAAATATAATATTAATGATGTTAATTAGTCCGATAGCTAGAAGCTATCTCAGTTGAATCAGAATCAATTTAAACCGATGTCGAATTTGTTTGCGGCATCACAGCGAATCGGATTAGAGAGGACGTTTTAGGTGCAGAAAAAATAATCTGCTCGTTATTTAAGCTCAAAAGCTGTGATGCAACCTCCTGATTTGCGAAATAAAAAACACTTCTTTACTAAAACCTTTTCTGTCCCCATTCGAAGCGCATGCCTTTTTTAAAGTTCAAATAAGATAGCATAGCAGGATTTTGGGAACTTTCTGATTGAGTTACTTAAACAAAAACTTACATTTGACCGTAAATATTCGTTAAATAAACCGATTAATAATCAACTAATGATTTTAATAGAGAAAATCTGATAACCCTTCAACATTTACGGAAACAAGACAATAAATGTCTTGATAAAAATGTGTTCAATTAAGGATCATTGCAACGTCTCAGAATAAAATACTATACGTTTCTTATAGGCTCAAAGGATCAGCAAAAGACCTTTGGACAAACACGATATAACGACTATACGCCTACATAGTAACCCTGGTCTCAATATCATAGCAATTAAACTCAATTACAATTAGAATTGCCGAGATATTTGTGTAAAACTGGGCTAACTTGTGATTAATCAGTAGCATAATTAATTCATTGAATGCAGCCAGTGTTTTTCCTCTTCTATTTCCGTATTCCCCTTCCTACGCGAGCCTTTGTTGCATGCTGATTAGGTTAGAAATTCGCTTGCAGTCACAAATGTGACCAACAGTTTGTTCCTTTAAAATCCGTAAATCAAAGAAAAAGGTTTGGAATGGCCGATATCCCGAAGAAAACAATTGATTGATTATGAATGCGTTGGAATAAAATAAATAATTCAGGATTATTTGGGGATGTCAACGACGACGGCGCCTATGATGTCCCCAAGAGCATTCGGATAACCGGCAATGCGGCGCCACGTGAATCGCTTGAAATCAACCTGCAAAGACGAACAAAAGGAACAAACAATCTTTGTCTTCGTGTTGACAAGATTTAAGCAGAAAGACGCAGTCTGTAAAATCACTTCGGTTTCAACGGTTTCAACGCAAATTCATCAGTTATCCAACAACAAGGAAGTGCATGAAAGGCAAATGAAACATGAAAAAAGCTCACCTCCCCGTCGTCTGTTTGGCCGGTTGTGTCGGCGACGAATTCCTCAATTTGTAAGTTGCCAGCGTTACGACATTCTTGAATGTGAATAAGAAGGAATTGAGTCTTTAAAAAGATGAAAATAACAATAAATTCCGTCCCGACTTAAGCATACCGAAAGCGAGCAGACGATTCTGATGGACCTGCGAGGCGAACAAACCAAATGGAGGAAGCTACACTCGATTGGGTTGAGGTCAGTCACTGGCCGGGGTCACCGACTGCGCGCGGGGCGTCAGCATCTCTACAGAGTCGCAGCCCTCACCGGCCACAACGAAAATGCGCCCAGCGAATTGAGCGATTCCGTGGTTTCGGCGCTCGTGGTTCATCCGCGCTAAGTCAACCCACCGTGCCGCATCTCCGTCCCCCCCAATACTCAGGAGCGACACGTCGGACACGGGATCCTCATTATCGCCACCGTACCCCTCGTCAAGAGGAGATGAGGTGCGTTTGGCAGAAAGGCGTCGTCTCCAGACAAGACAATCGCGGCTGCCTCGTCGCGTGCTGTCTTGAGTGGCGTCAGCGGTTGCCAGGATGGACTGTGGGCAAAATAGAGGAGAAGAAAAAGACGCTGACTGAGAACAACAAAAACAACTAACCTTCCTTCCAGCCAGCGCTCGCAGCTCGACAGACGACAAACCCCGCTTCCCGTGGCGAAGCCGCCACAAACAAAAAGTTCGTTGACAGACGCGGCAACAGCTGCATCACTGCGAGGGGTTATGAGTGGTGGCGCCTGCGTGACACGTCCCGTCCGGCCATCGATCACCGTTACTGTCGGCAAGCGAATCTGATTTGGCCGGGCGTTTGTCCACCAATGCAATAGACGTTGCCTGAAAGACCAAAAGCACGGCGATGTGATCTTTCTTGCTTCAGATACAAAACGAAAAGGTCGCGACAGACGACTCACTGTTGAGACTGGTAACGCGGCGTCCATAGAGACGCGGGAAACGGACGCTTATTTGCCCGTCTTGCCCGAACTGCGGCAAAGTCATGACACAATCGCTTTCGCACGAATTTCTTCTCTTCGCCCGGCCGTAGACGAGAAGGCGTTTGCCTCCATCGACCTATTGGAGATTAAAAAGATTTTAAGCCTTCGCCCATCACAACCCCAAACAAGATTAACCCGGATTAAAGGGCGTCGAGTTCGCAAGACGCTTGCAGAATTTCGCAACCGCCAAAATTATCCATCGATTTCGGAATTTGCAGGATGGCGACAGGGTTAATTCCATCAAAACGCGAAGAAGGCACTGTCTGTTCTGTTTTAAATGAAATTTCTAATAATTAATTCGTAATACTTAATAAATTCGTAGAAAGTTATTCTTCAAACTGCTGCTGACGACGAGATGATGTTTTAAAAGCCATTTGCATTCCATTGCATTTAATGAAATTTTCAAGTATAAAACTAATCCGTTAAGTAACCTTTTACAGACTTTAACATAGCTTCGTTAATTATCGTCCCCATTAAGAGTTTTGTCTAATTGAATCAAGAGTGTGGGAAGAAAACCGTCCTAGTTAAGTACCACTATCGATTAAATAAACGTTCACACGGATTCCAGCTGCTGTTAATAAACTGTCACGCTGGATTCCAGCTGCGTTTAGTAATGATCGTTCTTAACTATTGATTATTGGGTTTTTCGTGCTATAAGATGAACAGCCGCGCTGAAACGCGGACTTTTGGATCGTCGTTCACGCTATCGTGAGCTTTGCTACTCCGTTGCGAATTCTCCTTTAAAGTTAGGAAGAACGCTGAAGCTGACCACAGCAGATGACCGAAAATATCCTGCCAGAAATGGCCGCTAATCCGCCGGATCCACTAGGTAGACGTCGACGACGGAAAACGTGCTTTCGTACACTGGTACGTCGGCGAGGGCATGGAGGAGGGTGAGGACGCGGAAGCTCGCGAGGACCCTCGCGGCTCTTGGAGAACGACTCTGTGAGGAAGTTGGCATACGACTCCGTCGAGGCAGAGGGTGAAGAGGAGGGTGAGGAGTACTTGGGCACGTCCGTCCTCCTCCCAGTCGACCTCTTAATTTCACCCGACATTTACAGGAAATTCGGTGTTGTCTCTTTTATCGTCCTCTCATTTCAACAACAAAAATAATAATAAACATTTAAGTGCGTCATTAATCGTTTTTTTAATTGGTGGGTAGTCACCAGACAAGACTATAATCTGTGATTAACCAAATGATACGGTTCGAACCATAGAACTCTAGTGGCAACTACTCCCACCGATTGCGTAAAGAACCCTACATTTTATTTAGGATTTCGAAGGTAATCTTTATCTGAGATGTCGCTGAAAGTACATTGCAGACTCCAGAGCCGGTTTAGTATATTATCACCCAAACCCTCGAATCGGTAAGTAAGATCAGGAATGCAGAAGTTGCAATCGCCAGAGCATCTCATGACTCTATGGGCGGTTCTTTTTGTGGACTCGTCTGGTATGTTGGGGATGATAGCTATAACTAATAATAATACATAATAATATTCGCTTTATTAAGGTCACGAGGACCAAAACTTTCAGCATTTAAATTTACAATAAACAAACATGTTACAGGACGTAACGATTATATGTAGAAAATACAGAATAAGTTAAGAAGAATAAAAGAAGTAACATCAAGGTAAATTAGCAAGAAAGGCCAATTTAATCCACGAAGTATATAAAGTTTGGCAAACGGGAAATGGCGGCCATTGAAAGGCCCTCCGTTTCCGTGTTTTCTATACTGGGGAAGAATATTTTGGCGCACTTCAACCTTTCCTTAGATAATAATCTTTTAGAAAATTTCACCTCCCCGAAAATATCACAGTATCCACCGGCATCTGCAAATCTATAGTGACATCGCGGCGTGTGTCCAGAATATCTCATGGACAAAACGATCATGATTTTGTTATCATTTAGCTGATTTGACGTGGATGGAAGCCAATCAAACAAATTGAGACGGCCCGGCGATGGTGCAGCTGTCAGCATCCTCGCCCTGTTTGTGAGGTACCTGGGTCCGATTCTCGGGTCAGGCAACCACTGTCACAGTGGACGTCACCGGAATCTTCGCGTGAGGGCATAGAAGCAGCGGAACAATCGACGTTAGAAGCATTGCAGCTCCGCGAGATGTGGGCGCGGCTGAGGAAGATGCAGACGCTCGTGAAGCAAGCCGGTACAACGCCTGCAGAGAAGTGGACGCGCGGGATAGAAGCCAAGATGGAGCAGCTGCAGACGGACGTGAAGCAGCTTGGCATCGAGAGGTTAGCACGAAGGCGGAAGACCGAAGCGATGACGCAGCTTCGCACGAGGATGTTGGCACGAAGACGTGAGCTCGACGGTCGGAACGAGACGAAGACGGACTGGACGTTACCCGAGGCGCTTCTCGCATCGAAGCAGAAGCTGGGGGTGGAGTCGTCTTTCGTAGACCCGGCGAAAGAGCCAGAGTTGTTCCCCAGTATCCCTGCCCCAAACCAACGACCATATTGTTTAAACCCCGTTACTCCCAGTCTTGTTAACGTGAATGAAGTCGCTTTGTCTCCTAATGGGTCTCCTCATCTTTACAATTCCATTGCATTGAATGAAATTTTCAAGTTTAAACAAAATCCTTTATTTTAAACACAGACTTGAATATATTAATCTTTAAAAGGGACTGTAACTGGTATTTCCTATGCATCAATTTCAACCAACTGCCACGATAACCTATATCAGAAATTAAGGAGAATTTAAGGAGACTGGCAGTTTTCCTGTCGAAAGAGGGCGTCGTCATGGTGCTACAAAAATATCGAATATTCGGACAATTACCTTTGTTTGAATACTTTAGGTTACATCATTAAACCGTATTTGCTTCTTATCTGCAATGGTCTGAAGTGCGTTGTGGGTTCCATCACACGTAGTTTCAAGGTCATTGCGTGATTGTGGCACCACGATTGAAATGAAACGTGGGTGTAGTTCACTGTGTCATTGAGTGTCAATGGCTCAGGCAGTCGGGAGATTGCACAGACATGCTAGTAAAGGCTACCAAGTGCAATTTAATTTAAAACAATTTTCCACGTCTAATGCGACCAATTACTGATAGTAAATATAATAAACGCGGTAAGAGGTGTAGAAATACAAGCTTGGACAACACTGTTAACCGAATTTATCGGTTCTTGTTAGAATTTCCATTCTGAAATATGTTATGTAAGCATGATTCAATATGATAACGTTATAGTAAGGCTCCACCTAATCAATGTTAGCTTGGCTTTAGAAATGGTGTCGTTTACAAGCAGCTCTAATGAGAGGCGTTATTCAAAGCGTGCTTGCATTCAAATCTAGTTGATGACTATCGTGTGTGCGCGAAGAACGATGCTTGACGCGCGAGAGTAAACACTTTTTGTTGTCAAAACACGGCCATTCGGTAAGACCCCTGCATGAATTTTGGCAAACCCAAATCAGAGCGGGATCATAAGATGATCGTCGTTCTGGCGAAAGATGAATTTACTTGGAACGGATACTCTCAAGAAGAACACGCTCCATAATTGCAAAGACCCTGTTCTCCATGAGCATAAGCCGCTTTTCCAGCGAAACAAATCTTTGACAACACATCATGAAAAACCACTTCAGAGTAACATAAATACAAATATTTCGTGTCGATGAAAACGCGTGACTTTTCGACCGAAACAAACATTTTTTACCAATCGAAACGTTATCTTTTGACGAAGATAAAGAGAAATCGACAATTAAAAAGTAAGAAAAATAATTGAACTGAGCTAGAGAATGTTGATTGGAACAAGAAGGAAAGAATGGTGCAATAAAATAAAGATGAGGAAACTAAGACGCTTGAGATTGAAGAATACGTAGAGAAGGAAATAAGATTCAGGAGAAGGGGGAAGACTACAATTGGGTTGAATTGAAGCACAAGAGTGATGAGAAAGAAGTAGAAGCATATCATTAACAAAACGCTGTTTATGACAAATTCATAGGAATAATGTAAAACTGTTTCTTTGATAGGGTTTAAATTCAATAAATTAACTGAAAGAATTATACGATTCTCTAACAAATCAAAGCTTCAATTCAAGACAAAAAACCACATTGTGTCTGTCTGCAATGCTCTGACATATCACATGGAATGGCTCAGTCATGTAATGTTGTCACGACGTTTCATTGCAGAGCTCACATCAAAGAATTATTCAACACGCTTGGTTTAATGCAATTGATGTAGGTTGTGTGTTATAGGAGTACCAGTATGTGTTTTTAGCACAGACGTTCCTCGATTTAACATAGTTTGTAATAGTTTTAAATGGGCGTATTAACTCAAATCGGATTGTCTAAAAAGTCTCAATGTTATCACGGAAAATAATGATTATCGGAATTATGGCTTCATCATTCAGGATTTCCAAAACTACTGTTTGACGAGAGCTGCAACAAGCACCTCCATTTGACTCTTCAATTAAAATTATAGCTTGTATGTTTCCAAGGGTGACCTTTGTCGAGATAAACAATTGTCGGTAGTGACTTAAAAACCAACTCTGTAAACAATCTCCTAAGACCATACATACTTTTTTAGTTAAAACATAACGATACATTTTAAGGATATTAGAGTTTTTACTGTGCATCTATTTGCTCACCTCGATTTTGAGGTCGCAGTTGGCGTCCGCTGTTTCTTTGTGCGTTGATGTTGTCGAGGATAGTTTGTGCAGAAGCCATTTGATGTCGTTCAGTCGTTGAATGTTAAAACCTACAAAATTGTGATGCATTTAATAGCGTTTTCAGGGGTTGTGAGTCGTGCTTGCGTGCGCAGTGTTCAAGTGCGCGCATACACGTCTTCGAAACCAATCACCGACGCGATTGCTTTGTTGTTCAGCTGATACCTATTCCGAAGTTAAATTAAATCGGCTTCGCAATTGTCAAAAAGACAGAAAAGCAAACAATATTGAAAAAATATTAACGAGTTCCTAATTAACCTGACTCTGGTGATCAGTCTGCTTAAAAGTAATTTCGGTTATTGTGTTTCTCATACGTCTTTCCTGCTTTACTTCAAAAGCTTCAAATAAAAAAAATTACCAAAGATTTTAAGGGGAATTAGGATTGAATCGGTTTCTTTGATTATGTCAATTGGCATATTAAAGCTCGATTAAAATATCATTTTTACGTTAACGAAAAGTGAAAATATACAGAAATCATTCCATTATCATAGCAACTGTAATGTATGTGATGGATTCTAAAAGGCACGAGAAACGTAGCAAAAATTCGTGAAATTATTTCTATGCAAAGCGGCGTTGTTTTAATTACTAAGACAAGCGGCAGACATTTAAATTAACTGTTGTCCTTTCCGACCGTCTATTTGATTATTCAGATTATCTTGTGCAGTTTAACGATTTAACCGATTGTAAGGAGATTGCATCGGATGAAATCAATCGCTTCGTAATTTGCAGGTGGCGAAAGCTGTTAATTCAAGAAAAGAACTCGCTTTCATCATTGCGTAACTGGATATGGAAGACATTGAATCAATTCAACCTCTTAAGCATGTGTACTTTTAATTCCTTGTATTAAACATGCGATGCCAAAACCTTCATATCCCAATCAATGTGCCTTTAACCACGTTTTTATTTTAATGCGCCAGTGGCAGTTTTACAGCCGAAATGGATTTTCATATCAATAGTGTAATTTCGGACATGGAAGATGACAATCAATTTAACCTCTTAAGCATGTGCCAACTTCGTAATGAACGTGCGATGCAAAAACCTCATATCCCAATCAATATAGCTTGCAAAGCTACACATTTCTTTATGTTTGTCGCGCCAGTTGCAGTTTCACAGCCGAACTCGCTTTCATCAATAGTGTAATTCCGGACATGGAAGATGACAATCAATTTAACCTCTTAAGCATGTGCCAACTTCGTAATGAACGTGCGATGCAAAAACCTCATATCCCAATCAATAAAGCTTGCAAATCCACACATTTCTTTATGTTTGTCGCGCCAGTTGCAGTTTCACAGCCGAACTGGCTTTCATCAATAGTGTAATTTCGGACATGGAAGATGACAATCAATTAAACCTCGTAAGCATGTGCCAACTTCGTATTAAACGGCGATGCCAGAACCTCATATCCCAATCAATAAAGATTGCAAAGCCATACATTTCCTAATGTTTGTTGCGCTAGTTGCAGTCTCACAGCCGAACTCGCTTTCATAAATAGTGTAATTCCGGACATGGAAGATGACAATCAATTAAACCTCGTAAGCATGTGCTAACTTCGTAATGAACGTGCGATGCAAGAACCTCATATCCCAATCAATAAAGCTTGCAAAGCCACACATTTCCTTATGTTTGTCGTGCCGGTTGCAGTTTTACAGCCGAACTGGCTTTCATCAATAGTGTAATTCCGGACATGGAAGATGACAATCAATTTAACCTCGTAAGCATGTGCCAACTTCGTAATGAACGTGCGATGCAAAAACCTCATATCCCAATCAATAAAGCTTGCAAAGCCACACATATCTTTATGTTTGTCGTGCCAGTTGCGGTCTCACAGCCGAACTCGCTTTCATAAATAGTGTAATTCCGGACATGGAAGATGACAATCAATTTAACCTCTTAAGCATGTGCCAACTTCGTATTGAACGTGCGATGCAAAAACCTCATATCCCAATCAATAACGCTTGCAAAGCCACACATTTCTTTATGTTTGTCATGCCAGTTGCAGTTTTACAGCCGAAATGGCTTTCATCAATAGTGTAATTTCGGACATGGAAGATGACAATCAATTAAACCTCGTAAGCATGTGCCAACTTCGTAATGAACGTGCGATGCAAAAACCTCATATCCCAATCAACAGCTAAAGTTACACATTTTTATGTTTGTCGCGCCAGTTGCAGTCACACAGCCGAACTCGCGTTCATAAATAGTGTAATTCCGGACATGGAAGATGACAATCAATTTAACCTCTTAAGCATGTGCCAACTTCGTATTGAACGTGCGATGCAAAAACCTCATATCCCAATCAATAAAGCTTGCAAAGCCACACATTTCTTTATGTTTGTCATGCCAGTTGCAGTTTTACAGCCGAAATGGCTTTCATCAATAGTGTAATTTCGGACATGGAAGATGACAATCAATTAAACCTCGTAAGCATGTGCCAACTTCGTATTGAACGTGCGATGCAAAAACCTCATATCCCAATCAATAAAGCACCGCAAGCTACACATTTCACTATGTTTGTCGCGCGAGTTGCAGTCTCACAGCCGAACTCGCTTTCATAAATAGTGTAATTCCGGACATGGAAGATGACAATCAATTTAACCTCTAAGGCATGTGCCAACTTCGTATTGAACGTGCGATGCCAGAACCTCATATCCCAATCAATAACGCTTGCAAAGCCACACATTTCTTTATGTTTGTCATGCCAGTTGCAGTTTTACAGCCGAAATGGCTTTCATCAATAGTGTAATTTCGGACATGGAAGATGACAATCAATTAAACCTCGTAAGCATGTGCCAACTTCGTAATGAACGTGCGATGCAAAAACCTCATATCCCAATCAATAAAGCTTGCAAATCCACACATTTCTTTATTTTTGTCGCGCCAGTTGCAGTTTCACAGCCGAACTCGCTTTCATCAATAGTGTAATTCCGGACATGGAAGATGACAATCAATTTAACCTCGTAAGCATGTGCCAACTTCGTAATGAACGTGCGATGCACAAGAACCTCATATCCCAATCAATAGATGCACGCAAAGCCACACACATTTCGTTATGTTTAATGTGCTTGTTGTAGCCTTACAGCCGAACTGGCTTTTATTAATAGTGTAATCTGACATGGAAGATCCAATCAATTTAACCTCGTAAGCATGTGCCAACTTCGTAATGAACGTGCGATGCAAAAACCTCATATCCCAATCAATAAAGCTTGCAAAGCCACACATTTCTTTATGTTTGTCGCGCTAGTTGCAGTCTCACAGCCGAACTCGCTTTCATCAATAGTGTAATTCCGGACATGGAAGATGACAATCAATTTAACCTCTTAAGCATGTGCCAACTTCGTATTGAACGTGCGATGCCAAAACCTCATATCTTAATCAATAATGTTGCGTGCCAAACATTTCTTAATTTTTATTAAAAAAGAAGGTTGCTTATGTTGTCGAAATGGTTTTCATCAATAGTGTAATTCCGGACATGGAAGATGACAATCAATTTAACCTCGTAAGCATGTGCCAACTTCGTAATGAACGTGCGATGCAAAAACCTCATATCCCAATCAATAAAGCTTGCAAAGCTACACATTTCTTTATGTTTGTCGCGCAAGTTGCAGTCTCACAGCCGAACTGGCTTTCATCAATGGTGTAATTCCGGACATGGAAGATTACAATCAATTTAACCTCTTAAGCATGTGCCAACTTCGTAATAGACGTGCGATGCCAAAAACCTCATATCCCAATAAATAAAGCTTGCAAATCCACACATTTCTTTATTTTTGTCGCGCCAGTGGCAGTTTTACAGCCGAAATGGCTTTCATCAATAGTGTAATTTCGGACATGGAAGATGACAATCAATTAAACCTCGTAAGCATGTGCCAACTTCGTATTAAACGTGCGATGCCAGAACCTCATATCCCAATCAATAACGCTTGCAAAGCCATACATTTCCTTTATGTCTGTCGTGCCGGTTGCAGTTTTACAGCCGAACTGGCTTTCATCAATGGTGTAATTCCGGACATGGAAGATGACAATCAATTTAACCTCGTAAGCATGTGCCAACTTCGTAATGAACGTGCGATGCAAAAACCTCATATCCCAATCAATAAAGCTTGCAAAGCTACACATTTCTTTATGTTTGTCGCGCTAGTTGCAGTCTCACAGCCGAACTCGCTTTCATCAATAGTGTAATTCCGGACATGGAAGATGACAATCAATTTAACCTCTTAAGCATGTGCCAACTTCGTAATGAACGTGCGATGCAAAAACCTCATATCCCAATCAATAAAGCTTGCAAAGCTACATATTTCTTTATGTTTGTCGCGCTAGTTTGCGAGTCTGACAGCCAAACTCGCTTTCATAAATTGTGTAATTCCGGACATGGAAGATGACAATCAATTCAACCTCTTAAGCGTGATGCGAACTTCGTTTTAAACGTGCGATGCAAAAAGCCTCATATCCTTATCAATTAAGCTTGCAAAGCTCAACATATCTTTATGTTTGTCGCGCTAGTTGCAGTCTCACAGCCGAACTCGCTTTCATCAATAGTGTAATTCCGGACATGGAAGATGACAATCAATTTAACCTCTTAAGCATGTGCCAACTTCGTATTGAACGTGCGATGCAATTTAACCTCTTAAGCATGTGCCAACTTCGTAATGAACGTGCGATGCAAAAACCTCATATCCCAATCAATAAAGCTTGCAAAGCCACACATTTCTTTATTTTTGTCGCGCCAGTTGCAGTCTCACAGCCGAACTCGCTTTCATCAATAGTGTAATTCCGGACATGGAAGATGACAATCAATTTAACCTCTTAAGCATGTGCCAACTTCGTATTGAACGTGCGATGCAAAAACCTCATATCCCAATCAATAATGCTTGCAAAGCTACACATTTCTTTATGTTTGTCGCGCCAGTTGCAGTTTCACAGCCGAACTCGCTTTCATCAATAGTGTAATTCCGGACATGGAAGATGACAATCAATTTAACCTCTTAAGCATGTGCCAACTTCGTATTGAACGTGCGATGCAAGAACCTCATATCCCAATCAATAACGCTTGCAAAGCCACACATTTCTTTATGTTTGTCATGCCAGTTGCAGTTTTACAGCCGAAATGGCTTTCATCAATAGTGTAATTTCGGACATGGAAGATGACAATCAATTTAACCTTGTAAGCATGTGCCAACTTCGTATTGAACGTGCGATGCCAGAACCTCATATCCCAATCAATAAAGCTTGCAAATCCACACATTTCTTTATGTTTGTCGCGCCAGTTGCAGTTTCACAGCCGAACTCGCTTTCATCAATGTCTCACAGCCGAACTCGCTTTCATAAATAGTGTAATTCCGGACATGGAAGATGACAATCAATTTAACCTCTTAAGCATGTGCCAACTTCGTAATGAACGTGCGATGCAAAAACCTCATATCCCAATCAATAAAGCTTGCAAAGCCACACATTTCTTTATGTTTGTCGCGCTAGTTGCAGTCTCACAGCCGAACTCGCTTTCATAAATAGTGTAATTCCGGACATGGAAGATGACAATCAATTTAACCTCTTAAGCATGTGCCAACTTCGTATTGAACGTGCGATGCCAAAACCTCATATCCCAATCAATAACGCTTGCAAAGCCACACATTTCTTTATGTTTGTCATGCCAGTTGCAGTTTTACAGCCGAAATGGCTTTCATCAATGGTGTAATTCCGGACATGGAAGATGACAATCAATTAAACCTCGTAAGCATGTGCCAACTTCGTAATGAACGTGCGATGCAAAAACCTCATATCCCAATCAATAAAGCTTGCAAATCCACACATTTCTTTATTTTTGTCGCGCCAGTTGCAGTTTCACAGCCGAACTCGCTTTCATCAATAGTGTAATTCCGGACATGGAAGATGACAATCAATTTAACCTCGTAAGCATGTGCCAACTTCGTAATGAACGTGCGATGCAAAAACCTCATATCCTAATTAATAGACGCTTGCAAAGCCACACATTTCCTTATGTTTGTCGTGCCGGTTGCAGTTTTACAGCCGAACTGGCTTTCATCAATGGTGTAATTCCGGACATGGAAGATGACAATCAATTTAACCTCGTAAGCATGTGCCAACTTCGTAATGAACGTGCGATGCAAAAACCTCATATCCCAATCAATAAAGCTTGCAAAGCTACACATATCTTTATGTTTGTCGTTAGTTATATCCACAGTACAACTCAGCCATAATTAGTGTAATTCCGAACATGAAGATGACAATCAATTTAACCTCTTAAGCCTGTGCCAACTTCGTATTGAACGTGCGATGCAAAAACCGCATATCTTAATCAATAATGCTTGCAAAGCCAAACATTTCACTTTTGTTTACGTTAGTTGCCGTATTACAATGAAATGGCTTTCATCAATAGTGTAATATCGGACGCGGAAGATGACAATCAATTAAACCTCGTAAGCATGTGCCAACTTCGTATTAAACAACTTCGTATTGAACGTGCGATGCCAAAACCTCATATCCCAATCAATAAAGCTTGCAAAGCCACACATTCTTTGTTTGTCGTGCCAGTTGCAGTTTTACAGTGGCCATC
>JAPUBX010001902.1:0-17393 GCA_028672205.1 Proteocephalus fallax | reverse complement strand
TTAGACGCGTATGTCTTAAAAGGGTTAAGTGGGTTAAGTTATCGTCGAACTGCGAATCACGACAACGTCACGAAATTATGCGGCGATGAAGAGTTAATCTGCTATTGCCTTACCTTTGTCCGCCTGCGTAGAAAATGTCGTCGTCCTCATGCGGCAAAGAACACTATTTCGTTGTTCTTTGTTCTTAATATTTGCTAATAACCCCCTCGATGCCCTCAACTTGGATATTTTTTTCCTGATCTTAAATAATTCACAAACATATTCAATGCTCGATTAAAATTGAATAAAAAAATGAAATAATCACAAAAAGGAAATAATAATTTATTTGAAGCATGCAAAGCGAACAATATTTTGACCAGCCATCTCAGAGTTCTTCACACGATCAACAAGAGGCTGTTGGTCGAACAAATCCCCATTCCGAAATTATTGGTGATTGACCTCAGATTCCACAACAGCACCCATTGCTGGACAATTGCCATATAAACATTGCTTACGCAGAACAACCAAAACACTTACTCAGCAACTACAGCAAAACCTATACAACAACAACAATCACCAACAACAACAACAACAGCATCAACAACCCAATGAATCCTGGCGTCATCAGCAGCAGCTGCAGCAAGCATTCAATTATGCACAAACGGAACCACATAACCAGTCAACATCTCTGGAAATGAAAATACGGATAGTAGAGGGAACCAAGCCAGTCCATTATTAATATCAGACACATCCTTACTTTCACCAAGAAGACCAACAAATGTATCCCGAAACATCACCGAGAGCTAACAAAATGTCGTCAAATCAACTTGTCTCAGTTCCAGCGCTTATCAATTCAAGACGAAGAAGGTCTCGGCCGACAGACTCGTCTGCGCAATCAGATTTATTGATTGACTAATTCGGTCTCGATCCGTTCTTGTCGGTGGAAAGAAAAAAGCTTATATCATGCCCGCTGAATCTGACCCATATAAAGTTCAGAGTCTGGTATCAAAATCGAAGAGCCAGAAACACCAATCGTAACCGGGTATCGCCGTCATCTTAACAATCAACACAGATGCTGTTTACCGCGGTTCTCGTCGTTGTTGATTGTTGAGATGACGACGATACCAGTTCACGATTGGTGTGTCATGCTCTTCGGTTTTAAAACCATACTCTGACCTGTATAGGGGTCAGATTAGTCGCGCATGATATGCGCAATCTTCTTTCCGCAAACAAGAACTGATTAAGAACGAATTCGTATATCAATAAATCTTATCGCGCAGACGAGTATGTCGGCCGAGACCTTCTTCGTCTTGAATTGATAGGCGCTGGAACTGGGTCAAGTTGATGTGACAACATTGTGTTAGCTCTCGGAGCTGTTTGGGGATATATCTGTTGTCCTTCTTGGTGAAGGTTAGGAAATGTTTGATAGTAAGAATGAGCTAGCTGGATTGCCTCTACTATTGGTAGTGTCATTTTCAGAGATGTTGACATTATTATCTGGTTATGTGGTATCGTTTGTGCATAATTGAATGCTTATTGCAGCTGCTGCAGATGACGCCAGGATTGATTGGATTGCTGATGCTGTTGTGGTTGGTGATGGTGGTGGTTTTTGTAGAGGTTTTGCTGTTGTTGCTGATATCGTAGGTGTTGTGGTTGTTGTGCGTAAGCAACGTTTAGATGCTCATAGTCCAGCCATGGGTGCTGTTGTTGCATCTGAGGCCAATAACCAATAATTTCGGAATGGGGATTTGTTCGACCAACATCCTCGTGTTGGTCGTGTGAAGAACTCTGAGATGTCTGGTCTAAATATTGTCCGCTTTGCATGGTGAGAACAAAATAATGATTTCCCAATTGTGCTGATGCAATCAACTTGGCGGCAAGGTGATTTTTGATTGGACGCAAAATATGGACTTCCTATTGGTTGTCCAACACATACGACGGAGGCTCTAACACGCACGAATGGGCGCACCCACGGACGCATTATTGCGCACACGCGCATAGACACACTCGGAAATATTTTATATCGAACAACCGTATGAACCTCGTCCTGTTTAGATTTACATCACTGATAAGCAGGAAAAAAAAAATTCATAACTTATTTTTATACTGTCTTGTTTTATGCTGAAAGTTTTGGTTCTCGTGATCTCAATAAAGACTTAACAATTATTATTATTATTATTATTGTCAAAGATGCCCTTTGCTCTCTCACACCTTTATCGACGACGCCTCAGCAGAAGCAGCTCAGCCTCCCCAAATCTCAAACCGGCTGTCGAGACCTCTCAGCGTACACAACGACATCCTGACTCCTTACACGCTACTGATAAGCGGGTAAGTAGTCAACAGCCGTAGTAAGGACCTATACCACGTTTACTCAAAGGACTAATTTTGCTCTCCGACCTATTCATCGATAAGTTTCGTTATTCAATTCTGTTTCCTAACTGCACTTAAGCGAGGCTGAGTTGTAGAATGTTGCCCGTATTATTGCTAACCAATATAAACAAAAATAAAATCAGGGTGTATTTATAATTTAAAATAATGAAAAAAATAAATGGAACATAATAAATACCTTTTTGGTGTTTAACAAATCCTATTGTTGTTTTTCAATTGCAATATTTCTTACCCCCCCTTTCAAATCACATCACTCAATATATCTGATAGCACAAAATCGGGTTTTCTGAATAAAATAAAGGCACTCATCGACAAATAACGTCGCAGATAATGATCACAATTGCCTGATGAAAACCAGAAAAAAACCATGAATACTCAATTTGAAAAGAAATTACTGTAGACGAAAACTCTCCTATTTAATTATAAATAATGTCTTGTTAAAACTTCCAATAAAATTCCAATCGTTTTTTAGTAGTTGGTTTTTAGTCTAGAATAATGGGGTTTTGTTTTAATGATACTAGAGCGCTATCGAAACTGGGACTTTGTCTACCCTCATGCCGCGAACAGGTTCTGCCGAGTCTTTTTGTATTTTATCTCAAGATCATGTCGAAACCTCCGGCTCGAAGTATTAGAAAGATCCAGCCTAGAAGGGCCGTTTCATCTACTATGTTGACTAGGAACCGTCAACCGCCTCCCTCCTCTACTGTCATTAAAGACGACGACAGTTCCCCGTCGAAAGTGGACCAACTCTGCGAAGTCGTCTCACAACTGGCAATTTCAATGTCAGTACTTCAAAACGAGATGCCTAGAAAGAACCTGCTTCCAGTCATTCCCTTCTCGGCTAAAGAGAAAGAGCCGACGCCCGTAACCCTAGCTCTGGAAGAAGAGCCGACGTCTTACTCCTCCGTTAATTCCCCCGACCTTACCTGATTGAGCCAGTTATTAACCGACCATCTGCCACAACTGTTGTTCCTCTATCTAACGCAATAAACGCTAACGCGCACAATTACATAAAAGACATCGGCATTCGTGAAATAAACTACCGAAATGAATGAAACAAAAGGTTGCTTACTGCGACGCCGACATCTGATTACAAAATTAATCAAACTAAAATTTCGCATGGACGGCAAAATGAGCACGTCGTTTAAACACCGTTTCTCTCAAACATCAAGTAATAATACCAATAGACTCACTCAATACATGCATTATAATTTATCAATTGAACGAATAATATTAATAGAAAAACTGAAAATGGAATGGGATTTATAAACAGGATTTGTAGATGTTTTAATAACGATGCAACACAAATACACAAAGAGTCGTGCAAATTTATGAATAAAAGGAAGATGAAAAAGTTGAACAAACAGGCAACAGATGACAGCGTTTACCGAAGATCACATCAATTTCATAATGTCAAGATAACTCACTGTTGAAAATAACGCCAACGTACTTGATTTCGCAAATCGTATCTGCCCACACGATGTGATCGGCTACCAAATCCACGTTTTGAGCTTTCCCTGAGACCGGCAGTTCGCGAATGGAAATATTTTCTCCGAAAGACGGAGGTTAATAAGTTCTCTCTCTGACCGGCATGGAGCCTTGCGGAATAACTACAGTCGACAACGTTGTAGAACGTTTGACACCATCTCAGCGTCTGCAAAAGTACGCCTTATTTCGTTTCAGGTAAGCTCATCGCATAAGTCCGCTTTCAGGATTATTCCCACAAACTAGTAATCACAAACTTCAAATCTGCTTGCGTGTTGCCAGGTTTCGCCGCCGTGATTAAGATTGGGTTGATAGCGGCCTCATTGACGTTTACCTCTGTCGGAAGGTTTATATCGGTTTAGCCTCACACAGGTGTTAGAACAGGTTCCCTGTTATATCGGCGTTGAAGAAGACAATGACATGCTAGACTGTCGTATTTTTGACATAAATAGGCTTGGATTGGTGCAAGGTGCGTTGATCTCAAGCCAGAATGTCTTTGCAAAGTTTTTTATTCGAATGAGAACAAGCTGGAAGGTAGTAGGGGTACCTCCTTGGTCTGCGATATTGCTAGTTAACTATATATTTAATAATATAACCAATACTTCAATATTTCAAATGGTCAAACAATGCGATAAACCTCATCTCTAAGTATTTCCAAAGACTATTCAAAACGAAAAAACCGGATAGCAAATATTTCATTAATCGGACGAAAACAGTATTTAAATAAGTGCTACCTTAAAGAAACCAGTGGAAGTATAAGTAGCAGAATTTATTTTCAATAACCACAAGATCACTTCAACCATGGAATTCAATGTTGATTTCCGTTGGGCCGTGCAATCGTTACCAACTTTTCAAAAAAAGACATCACATAAGCATATGGAAAACGATGTGGTGTGCAAATGGTTGTAGACGTTACTGTTAATTATGTTTAACTTCCAATTTCGACCTTGATATCGAATCCAGGCGGTTCCCCAATATAAACGTTTCCCGATGCTGAATTATCCGCGGATATTCCGCGTGGTATGGTCCTATGGACTACTTCCCCGCTACAAGTAATACTTTGTTAAACATTTCTGTAGATAATCGTCCTCCACCTCGCATCTGCTTCCATTGTGTGGGCGTCTGCGGAAACCTTATTAACCTAGTACAAACGTATTCAGTAAACGCGGACTAAACGAGTCTAAATTTGTGTAAAATGGTTCATATAGCGAATAGTTCCGTGGGACCTGAGAAGCTTAGACACGTCGCTTACTCACCTGTCTGATTGAAAGTGATTGAGAAGCACCTTCTCTCTTAATTGGAGCAAACATTGAAAACTGCGAATGACCCGTTTCAGTTTGGTTATAAATCAAATAGAAGCCCTCTGGACGCCGTGGCTACGTTTTCGCACTCCCTCCACTTTTCACTTGATACCGGAGCGAAAACTATCAAGGGCGTTTTCTTGGACTCATCCTCTGCTTGCAACACTATCTCACGCTCCCGCATTCTTTCTCAACTATGTGAAGATAGCGTTGAAGGATGGTTGATTAATTGGCTTCAAAATTATTTTTCTAATAGAAGCCAAAACGTAAGAGTCGGAAATGAAGCCTCATACTCCTTGCCAAATCATTCCGGTGTATTACAAGACGTAGTGCTATCTCCATGCCTTTGTTACTATTACACGTCTAGCCTTCGGTTCCCTAACTACGTGACACTAATAGAATACGTAAATGACTTGACTTTATGCCATGCCATGCCAAGGCAAATGGTGATTATCAACAGCTCCGGCATGCAGTCACTGAGGTACTCGGGTCGTCTTCGGAGAATGGCCTTCTGCTGAACGCCTACAAATTCATCTCCATTACTATTTTCCTGAGAGCCGAGGTTCACACGCCTGAAATCTCTTTGCTCCATAATTTCGCCCCTTTTTTATATTTTCGAACTACTATCGATTACACTAAGCTACAAGACCAGTCGTTAACACGCGCGTCAACAAGAGAAAGCGAGGGAAAGGTTTTTGAATACCTACGATCCAGCTTGCATTACTTCTACCGGAGCAATAGACAATAATTGTTCTGGAGAGTAATATAAAGGAATGTCTTACGGACATGATTATTCAGAGGGGTTCTCGTGATTCAACCCCAATTTTAAATAGTAAGCTATCATAAATCTCGTAGTGTCCGGCAGATTTATACACTAGCCTTTATATAATTTTTAAATACCCGAATTTGCATTGAGTTTAAGCATATCTGTTTTTTTTAAATTTTGATTCTGCTCGATTAATTATTGGCCTACAAGTGATAAATTTAAAATGTTTGCGTTTTAAAAAGAACAACAGTCAATGCTTGGTAAATTTACATTTAAAAAATACCAAAAAGGTTATTTATGACCAGATGCATATATATCGCGCAGTACCTGAAATGTACTTGTTTAATAAAAGACGCCAGGGTTCCTTTTTCGCGAAATTGTTGTTAGTTTATTTCTAGTGCAATTGTATAATTATTTATGTCGTGAAACCAGCTTAACTTCAGTATATTTCTTTATGATTAAGGTGTCGTTCGCGAGTTAGTCAAAAACCTTCTCACTGAATTCTTATAATAGTTTTTTACATTTGCAATATAGTTGTCAATGTAGAATAAAGGGTTGATGAAAACGAGATTTTGCCGCTCAGGTCTTTCTGATTAAAACGGCGTAAGAATGCATACTCGATAAAGCCAACAGTCACCTCGAAGAAGCATGGCTTTTTGGACTGCTTGCTTCATGGGCATTACTAGGGCTTCTGTTGTATGTATATTGACTGTTTAGAGTGATTGATTGTTGAATACGCGAAAACCCGTTCGTCGGTTTAAATTTAAAAATTGTAATCTTACAAATTACCATAAACAAAAACGAAAAAAAAGCAATGTTCAGAACGCATATTTTAACAACAATTGGAGTTACAAAATAACAAAAAAAGGAATTTGATTAAAGAAAGAAACATTACGGTGTCCAAATCAACGTTTTCTAACCCGAACCCATATTAATACCTCAGCATAATCGTATTTCTTGTAAGGTTTAAAATTTACCGTATTCCTTGAGTACTTTGGAGGTGGAAAAACAACTATTGGTGAATTCGGGCGGAAATTGGTCGCGTCTCAGAAGCAAGCAGTGACAATATATCTAAAATGTAGACGCATGGTCTTAAATATACCTCATACCAACTAACAGTACCCAAAAGCGTGCTTTATCTCATTAAATTTGGTTTTCAGTCATTTTTCGGGGTAAAGGGTTTATTTGAATAGCTTCCTCGTTTTTAGTAAAGTAAATCTTTTTGTGCAATTTGTAGCAAATGTGACTTACAGTGTCAGTAGTTACCCCATTAGTCCGTGGATACATAAGCTGGCACACTGCCCAGCATTTGTCTACATGATATTCGCCATTGAATGCGATAAACATTTTTTGCGTTCGCCTGATAATGTAGGACCGTGCGTAGATGTAAAGGCCAACTTCGTCGAGACGGGGCTCGAGACACACGGGAGACACTCCGTTCAGAGGACAGCAGAGGAATCCAAAAATAAGAAGACTTAAACATATCATGATTGAGAGGGGCTACGAGTGTTTACTGTGCAACTGCCTTATATGCACAAGTAGACAATATAATTTATTCGAGTGTGACCTCTTCGCTTCAGATGCCGTAATGTATCAAATTTGTTAAATTTCTTTTGTCTGGAGATTTGTCAACATCTTTTATGGCCGTTATTAATGCGTAAAACTTTAACTCAACTCAGGCATGACTTGTTTGTTTGAGAATATTTCAAAATTAACACCGTTTTAGTAACATAAGGAAAAGTGACTAAACCCTCTTAATACTAGCAAGCCGATACCATCAAACTCCTTTAAAGATTTTCGACAGCCTATCGACGACTCTCGACTACAGTGGGTAACACGCGCGTCGGCGAGGAGGAGGAAAGTCTTTGGAGCACGGCAGCCCAGCCCTTGTTACTTCTTCCAGTTCGATGGACAAGACTTTTCCTGAGGCGTTACATAAAAATGTTTGGCTAGCAGAATTATTTAAGAAAGTCCTCCTGATGGCTTCCGAATTCAAATTAAATACCGATTTGGAATTGTTAGTAACCATATTTCTATAGATTTATTATGGAAAAGATAATGCAACTATTCCTTTTCGAACCGAATCGTTCGGAATTGTTTGAGACAGTTTCTCGATATTTCTAGTCAAAAAAATTAACTTGAAGATGATGCCACTGCTATAATCCGCCAGTTGTAAATACGCTAGTAATAAACTGCAATGTTTATCGATGTTTTTAAAAGTTACAATCTATTAAATTACTAGCAATACAGTTGTAAAACTTCTTAAACTTTCTTAACCATTGCGGTGCGGTTTGTGGTTAACGAAAATACCATCTTGTTCATCCTGAACAATAACAAACACGTTTCGACCTGATTTATATTAAACTCGAAATGCTTGTCGATCTGAGTGTTCAATAAGCGGAACCAATAATTTTTATTCTCAATTGAATTGTGATATATTGAATGTTAAAAAAATTTAAAATACTTCATTGTTAAAGCGTCATCGGGACAAATAAAGAATTACTTTTACGTCTGAATTTTCTTGATTAAACACCAATAGCGATAGTCCGTTTTGAGGGGCCACACTATAAGCTTTGTAGCGCCTGAGAGACATACGCTTTTCAATCCCTTCAATCTCCGCGACGAACTCAATTTATAAAGTCCGCTCCTAACGAGATCCAGTCGGCTATTATAGTCATGCCATTAGTGGTTTCATGTCACAGACAAGACGGTAGGGAGCACGTGATCTAATACTGTGGCCGTAGCCTTGAAAAAAACGCAACGCAACTACACGCAGTGAGTTGGTTACAAAAGTTTGCTTGACGAGAACGTTCGCCGCCTTCCTAAATGGCAAACAGTTAATTATCAGGACAGATTAAATCTGAATGCTGACGCCCTGTCGCACACCCCTATGCGGAACACCCTAACTTTCCTGTCTGTATGTATGTAGACGTCAATTCATTGAATGGTGTCCCCTCGGCTTTGAAATGCACCGACATGCAAGCCTCCAACCGAGATGTTGGACTCATCAATACAAGAATAGTGCACGGGTCAAGTTAAGATGTCGAATGAAATTCAGGAATCCCAAGTATTATGGTCTTTCTGGCACAACTTATCTATGAAAACAGGGTACTTAACTTTCGATAAATATAAATCTGAAACAGGTTGTGTTTAAATTATAACTGATTATCCAGAGATTGTCAAATATTCACACTTTATTCCGACTTTTTCGGTTATTTTGAAATAACTTGCATATGTTGTCTACGAATGTAGGCGATATTACAAGGATTATAATAGAGACAAGTAAGGTTGCTAAATAAACTTTAACAGCTCGATAATCGAATCATATTTCTTGAAATTTGCCAAATTTAACAACTTTTAGATCAATTAATTCAAGTTTAAAGTTTTAGACTTCGATGTACATTCATCCTTTCACACAGACAAATATAGGTACTAGGTTTCACATGAAGTAGGAAATGCGTTTTGCGCAGTTCAACTTACTAGTTTTTTCCAGGGAATGCTGTTGTAGAACTGATAGCATTTTTAATATTTTTTGAATGCGTGAATTGGGGTTAAATATATTTTTCGTTGCCATATTAGAAAATGTATCGCGAAATATTAACTTTACTTATTGGTGGAAGTTAACATAAGCGTTTTTGATCAGAAATCCATAGTTGAAATTGCATCTAACCTAATTTCGTATCATTAAACAAGTTAAACTCAGCACTTCGGAAGGTTATTGTGTCTATTCGTTTTTATTTACTATCTATTAAACTTGGCTTGATTATATAGTTCTTAGACAACGGCATTATTTGACTTTTTTCGACTTTAAAATACCGAGATGAACTTTAGTAGTCGCGTACAGCTAAATAGTCAACTAGCCTGTGTGAAAAGTATTTAATAATATGAAAATCTCGTTATTGTTATATTTCCGTAAAAATGTGCATGATGTGCTAAATGGTTTGTATGATTCCTTTCTTGAAATATCTGGACAAATATTTTGCATGGGCTTTCTGACGCATGTTTTTTTTCCATAGATTGACATTCGATGTTGCAGACATGCACCTTTCTAAGTAAATGGTCTGAAATGTAAACTGTGAACTTTCAATCAATAATAGTTATGTTTTGGATTGATATTTGAGTATATATAAGGTCCGTTAAAGTTAAACAATTATTATGATTCTTACTTTCCTTGTTGACGAGTATTTTTAATGGTTATAGGAGTTTATCTTCTCGTTTAAAGTTATAACGAACTTGCAGAATCATTGAATCAAAGACCCACGTGTGGACTTTAAACCGTCAAAAGAGTAACTGAAATTTACAGTACTCGAATTTATCTTGAGTTCAAGCATATCTTCTAGATCAGATCTTCTGTGTGCTTCATTAATTGAAAATATTGACGATTAATAGCAAATAATAATCAATGCTGGGTTACTTTCTATTATTAAAAACAACCAAACAAGCTTTTCGTAACAGATTTATATATGCAACGCAGTACACGGCAATGTTTTTGTTTGATAAGCGACACAAAGGTGCCTTATACGCGGAATGTCTTTTACTTTATTCTCAGTGAGATTGTATAATTGTATAATATAAGGTTTAAAAACCACTCTCATAACAAACGTAATGGAGATGTTATTTGATGCATTTAGTCGAAGGAAATATACAACATAAATAGCTTTCTCCGATTTTTGTACGAAAAGAACTGGATACTAACGAAAAAATCCTTTATCCCACGTGTCGAATACTCTTAATTTCTAAAACAAATTAGACGAAAGTAAAAGCGGCTCTGTCGCCAAGTTAAAAATCGAGAAATAATGAAAACCAATTTTTTTCATAATATTTGTTTCAATAAGCTGTTTAGAACACGTTGACCTGCAAAACATTCAACACAGATAAACGGAAACCCGTCGCTTATATATACAAATTCTACCCCTAGATTTGGAACCGCGGAATTGTCAGCGAATTTGAAGATTAAGCCATCATTCATACCATCAAGGAAATGGGTACCACAACAACGATGCAGTTGTAAGACTGGGCTAAATGTGCACGTTTACGATATTAATACAGAGAAGAATCGGACACAAATATGTGGTCCCACGAATCCTCTGACTGAAAGATTTGGCTGGGCTTAGAGCTTAACGATTGCTTCTACAATCAGTCGCCAACCAACAGTTGTTTAAATCTGTAACCCTAAGATTTCTCCGATCGTCACCCTACTCGTAGATTATTCGCTATAGGAAACACGTTTGCCCTAGAAAATACCGCTAAACCGCCTTCTTCGACACTTTCCAACTGTTTCTTTTGAACCTGTTTTGTTTAGACAGATCGCCATTTGTACTTTTTCTGTCTGAAGCTGGTGTGGTTTCCGCAGTTTTCGCTGCCTGCTGATTCGTCGCTTAGGAAGTCGACAAGGAAGTTGAGAAAGAACTGACACTCACAATAGTGTGCAACTCTAATGAACGTATCTGAGTTTTCATTTAAATACAATAATTTAACTATACTTACGTATCGCAAGCAGCGCTTCACGACGGTGAAAGTTTTTATTTATAGGCAAAGGTGTCAAGGTCCCCACAGGACTCTCTCCTTAACTCATCCTTCCAGATTGATTGAAACAAGGGACCCAGCTTGTTCACTAAAAATTTAATAACATAAAGGCTTAATTTTTTATTAATCTTAATAATAATTGCATTCAATGTTTTACGCTGACGACGACCAGAAACTTTAACATAGGCAACAGCTTCATAATAGGTTAACGCAAATCGATGGATTAATAACGCGGAAAATTAGCAAGAAAAGCCCTCCAAGTAGATAACTTTTTACAAGCGACCGTCATTTGGATACACCTATTATTATTCGCAGGTCTACTTAAAACAAAAATAAAATCCGGCTTCATGTGTGCGCCAACGTGTTCCGGCATAGGTATTTGGCAAAAGACGCAAAAATTGAGATGTCAGTTTCGTTGCTAACGAAAACGAAGTTGCATTGAAAGATACGCTCGTTAAAGGCAGTCTCTGACACGCTTATCTATTATCTCGTCTATCACCTAGGTGAGTAATCGACCTGAGGTCAGACGAACATATTAGAACCAAACGTCTCCCCTTGTCCTCTAACGCCTTTAAAATTGTCGATTATGACCATTTTTTATTAAATTGATTTGAAAGCATATTAGATCATTCATCATGGGCCAAAAATACATTGCCAGTAATCTGATTTGTGATGAATAATGTTTTTGAGAATATATATGAATACTACGGTAAATCAAACACCACTTAAAGCTTTAATAACTGTTAAATTGCACTTTAAAGAGTAAGTGAAATGAATCATGACGGTAGATGCTGCCTATTTGACATAAAATCGACATTAAAATGATTGTCCTCGAAATGGCCGACTGCAGAAAACCATGTCTTTATAAATGCAAACATCACGAAGAAGTCCACTTAAAAGCTATAGTTTCCGTTCATTTGAAAAAAATACAATTTTATTCGCTTGAACTTTCTGTCTTGTATTCTTACCTTTCATTATCTTAACCGGTTACTGCTGTTTCAAGACCGCAGACAAGGCAACATGTACGCACTCACTCGTGTTTTTTAATGGATGATATTTAATTGGTCGATGGAATTGAACTGGAGTCCCCCAACGAGTGATTGGTCGATGACTCTTCGTGGTGTTGGTCGATCTCCGGTCCGAAGCTCACTTTCATAAACTTATCTGCCCTGCCAACGTCGTCAGCTTCATTAATGGATCCTATAAATAGACATCTCAATGTCTGCGTTATTTGTCGTAAAACCTTCGACGACTTCCAAGCTCTGCAGGAGCATGAAGGAAGCCATATCATCCCGGACTTTAGTCGATCGAATCACTACCAAGAATCAAAGGATCGACGAAAATTGTAAAAAAACCCTATACACAGCATGTTTTGATAAATCAATATAAAACACGTAGATGGGGTAGATGTCCGCCGGTACCACAGGAGACGTGTTATCTTATGTTTCCTTGCTTTTTTGTTTTTATTCTGGTGACAATTTCTGAAGGTTTTTATTTCGGGAGTATATGGCTTCCAAAGTGCACTTGTAGAGAATTATATTCGTGAACAGTCTGACGACTAACGACGCACACATAAAGATGCCTGTCCAAAGAGTCTATTGGTAACTCAAAAGCTATATAAACTCGATAACGTGAGCTCTCACTCACTGATCGGCGAAATTGCTTAGTAATTTTAAAAAAAGCTTCAATTAAATGTAATCGACCAATTGATTGATCGAACAGAACGCTCAGGGGACTAGTTTCCACAAAAGCAGACACAATAGGTAGCCTTATTTGTAATTTAATATCAAATTGATTTGCATAAAATTTGTTTTGGGCTTGTTCAAAAGTTGAATGTTGTATCAGTCACATTGACCTCGACGATTTAATCTTTACAGTACTTTATAGTCTTTCGGCTTACAGGCGTGCATTTAAACGATCATTTGGTTCTATTAATTAAGTTGAGAAAAAACTTTTGATCT
This sequence comes from Proteocephalus fallax, assembly GCA_028672205.1. Taxonomy (NCBI): domain Eukaryota; kingdom Metazoa; phylum Platyhelminthes; class Cestoda; order Proteocephalidea; family Proteocephalidae; genus Proteocephalus; species Proteocephalus fallax. The sequence continues at coordinate 3,987 of JAPUBX010001902.1, read as the reverse complement.
GTTGGTAAAATCTTCGCTTATCAAGACTCTGCAAACGAAATAGATTATATAAATGACTATCTCCGATTTTTGTACGATATCTTCTACTTACTATACTTTCATATTATATCAATTCGAGAATGTATCTCAATGTGTGTGTTATTTGTCGCCAACTGTCGAAAGATTCACAATGATAAAAACAAAATGACAAGGAAACAGAAGATAACGAGTGTCTTGAGGCCTTGTCAGAGTTCTACCTCGTCTATGATTATAATATTTTCTATGATAAACATTTGGTCAGGTTTTTGAGGATATTTTTGGTTCAACATGTTTTGCGTGACCATGTCGGTCTAGTCGGTGTATACAATAAAGCGGGTTAAACCACATCACCCGAATATTTTGTGAACTGTTATCATTGACATTTTGGCAATCATAATCAACAGCACAATACTGTTACTTAATGAGACTTCATTTAAGCATCAGAATCGCTTATGTGTTTTTGTTGTCCAATTTAGGTCAGGAAGGTGTTTGACATTGTCGCGCCTTTAGATGGCGATGAAAATTGCATCATAGGATGTGCCTCTTTCAAGGAGTGCACCGCAGTTAGAAATAACGGCGATTTTAGGGCTCTCAGGGAAAAAGAAATGGAAATGCATGATTTATTAGTTTGGGTTAAAGAAGGTCCATTCTCTGCCATATCAATATCAATTGTGCACAGCCTATGTATTGTAAATTAGAAATAAAATTATAAATTAGTGTAACACATACAATTTTTGTTCTTGGATTGCTACAACCCTAAACATGCATGATATCAATGGGTGAATTTTTTGATTGTTGCCACAACTGTGGTGACCTTAAATTGTGTTTTATTTATGTCCACCGCATGACATCCATTATACTGGCACCCAATTGGCAAACGCACACCACATGCTGTGACCTTAACGTGGATAAATTAAGACAACATCGACGACCCTTGGCCGGCCCCCACTTTTTACCACGACGCCCCACGTGTGTCCAGACAGGACTCTCCTGCAGCGGGCGCTGAGCATCGCGCCTTGTCAGCGTTTTCGGCCCATGTGGGGCCCTTAATATTGTTTGAATAATAAACAATATTATTCATTCCCGACCTTCGTCTTTGGCCATCGTGCCATTCTGAATTTTGGACCACGAAGTCTTCGAATTACAACATTGGCGAGCATGCCAGGATCAATCTTCTGATCCGCCGTCAGATCTACAAGATCAACGTCATTTTTGAACATTTTCGTCCCGTTCTACTAATCTCGTGCTGTGAAAAATTACAGGCCGCCACAAAGACGAAGTTTTCACTAAAATCTATTTTTATCACCGACATTCGACCGAAACATGATAATATTTCAAATGAACCTGTATGTGCGCTACTTACTTCTTCGACCGCTTTATGTCAATTCTAAAGCCAACTATGCTACTACGCATACGACTCGCATCGGTAGATACGAAAGCCAGCAACAGAAGCATTTTCCTAATAAGTAAGCACGAGCTTTGGCCGCTTTAAATAAACCCGAACGCAAGCCATGCTACGACGCATACGACTTGCATCGACAGACGCGAATTCCAGGTGAAGTAACACTCTTTATCGTACGTGAGGACGCCTTTTGCGTAGATATCCCTACAGCGATGGAAGCCGCTTTCTCACCATTATGTGCTACCCTCAACCACCTTTTGTCAATCCGAACGCCAACCATGCTGCGACGCATACGACTCGCATCGGTAGACACGAAAACCAGGCGACATGATTTTCTTCATCTTCCGTGATTAATCCGCCAAAATAAATCACCTCAGACAACGATAGAAAACCTTTTTACATTGATGTGCAATTTCGCCCGAGTTAAGTCAATCGAACGTCAACCCTGCTACGATTAAATGAACTCGCATCGAACGACACGAACGTTTCCTGAACGTGTCCCATGTACCTTGGCACCATTTTCCTTTGTCAATTTCGCTATATAATATCCAATCGATTAACCGTCTTCCGCGAGGCCTGACAGCAGTCTTCACTCCTGAACCTCGCTGAATTCGCCACCAAGTACTCTTTATTGTATCTCTTCCCTTATCGACGAGGAGTCTAAGGAGGGAGCCATGTAGTGACCTTAAATTGTGTTTTATTTATGTCCCATGCATGCCATCCATTATACTGGCACCCAATTGGCAAACGCACACCATACCGCACGCTGTTTCCTTAACGTGGATAAATGAAGAAAACATCGACGACAATTGGCCGGCCGCGACCTTTTACAACGACACGCACCACGTGTGTCCAGACAGGACTCGCCTGCAGCGGGCGCTAAGCATCGTTCCTTTTCAGCGTTTTCGACCCATGTCGGGCCTTAACTATTGTTCGAATAATAAACAATATTATTCATTCCCGACCATCTTGCCATTCTGATTCTTGGGCAACGAAGTCTTCGAATTACAACACAACAACACATAGAAGCGAAAAATACTATTTCGTGATTGTTTTATTCTTTTGAGCATTATTATATCATAACCAAGAAATATTCGAGTTGATGACATCGACGGGGTTGAAAGCAACACAACAATCGTCTGAGGCGAATTCAAGATAGATGTTTTTTTTAAAAAACCTCGCAATTTCTTTTTAAAAAAAAGAATTTATACATCTTTCCCACTACTTTGCAATACCTTATTGATACGCTTTCTAAATATGTGCACATTTATCCAATTTTTCGATTTATAGGGGTTATAATTAGTTTTTTGCAGAACCAACTCACTTGTAAAACTGGAGAGGCTTAAGTCTCTCAAGGCATCGACGTTGCTAGTGGTTGCCGGCGGCCTTTTCAGTATGTCGTCTTGAAAAAAACCGCGGAGACGTCTGGCGGGCAAAACTGTGAGCGAAACATCGCCATTTCCCTTTCGAAGGCTTTATCTTCGTTAACGATGACTCACTGCGGGATAGCATTCTTCCAACGCCAGTGCAATAATGAGGAGGTTCATCAGGCGTTGATAATCGTCCGAGAAACTTTCATAGATGAACGTGTCCCGGGACATTAGGAAACCCGGGAATTCTGCTAGCTTACAATCTAACTTATAATGTTAATTCCTCGTAATGTCAGTTTCTTTTGCAGGCTCACGCTCGATGCCGCCCAGTTTCGAAGACGAATGTGAGCTTAATTTTTGGCTTCTACTGGATGAGTGCGAATTTTAGAATAATAGCAATGTCACTTTTACGAAACTAGATGTAGTAGTAGCAGTCTTTGTGTAGAAATAAACAAAAACAAGAGCACGCTAACAGGAAATACCATTAAAACAGACGTTGTCGCCATCGTTGTCATGGACCGGTAATCCCTCCTCCAACGCATTTACGTGAGGTTTGTTTTCCAGCTACCGTTAAGGGCATGTTAATTAAGATGTGAATGATTACAGTTGACTAAATGTTCGGGGATTTACGCCTTCAATGATAAATAATAGGGTAATATTGGATAAAATTATCAACCACAATCTAAATAAAAACATTCACATCGCGCAGTCAAATTGTCACGGCGGCAGATTGTTCATGAGCAAATTTGAAGAATGGATTTCCTGTCAATTCGAATTCACCCCGTGACTGCAGCTGCATTGACTTCGAAATGGCATACCCTCAACAAACTATAGCCCACAAGTAGCCAGACAATGACAAAGCAGCTTGCTGAAGCAATTGGGCAACCCAAGGAAAACACATGTGAGTACATGTTTATTATTTACGGGTACGATACGAATATACATGCCTCTCCTATTGCTGACTGTAATGGTCTTTCGAGGATTCATGCTCATAGTCGTCTTTTTGACGATCGGCCATTAAAATAGCGAGTCAAGCGGTAACATTACGTAATCTTGCGGTTACGGAGAATTCCGCCAACAAAAAACGATGGCGTCTGATATTATTCAACAATTAACGCCACGACACCGACTTACAGCATACCAAAACCCACAAACTCCGCAATAACCTAATTGGGCCACAGGTCTGTCAAATGTTGC
>JAPUBX010001901.1:0-13829 GCA_028672205.1 Proteocephalus fallax | reverse complement strand
TTGTATATTCCGCAAGTTGAACGGAATTGCCTTCGCATTGATATAAGAGATTTAAACTTAGATAAACTTGAACAGAGAGAATGGGCGGGGTCACTTAAAATACGAGCAGCGATTTGTGAACAACTATTCAAGTGGCGTTGAACGATGATTTCTTTTATGGAAAGATTGTGGCAGGCAACTAGAAACAAATGAAATTATTTTAAAAAGCCTACAAAGGGTTAAAAGGTCCGAACATTTAACGCTTGGCAAAATTACTGTGGAACAATATACAATAAGTTTTTATACGGCTAGAGCTCAACCAAGTCTCCTGAACCGGTCAACTAAGTAGTAAATGTGTCCACATTTACCGAAGACGGCATTTACATGATGACTCCACGAAAACCCACTGTAAAATTTAACTCCGAAAAATTTCGATCTGGAGCTTGAGGCGAAATTATGGAGTAAAGAGATTTCAGGCGTGTAAACCTCGGCTCTTAGGAAATAGTAATGAAGATGAATGTGTATGCGTTCAGCAGAACGCTATTCTCCGAAGACGACTCGAATACCTCAGTGACTGCCTGCAAGAGCTGTTGATAATCAACATTTGTCTTGCAGGCATGGAATAAAGTCAAGTCATTCACGTATTTTATTAGTGTCCGTTGTTAGGGGACCGAAGGCGAGACGTGTAATAGTAACAAAGCAATGGAGATAGCACTACGTCTTGTAATACACCGGAATTATTTGGCAAGGAGTATAATCCTTCATTTACGACTCTTGCGTGTTAGCTTCTGTTAGAAAAATAATTCTGAACCCAATTAATCAACTATCCTTCAACGCCATCTTTACATAGTTCAGAAAGAATGCGGGAGCGTTAGATAGTGTTGAAAGAAAACTCCCTTGATAGCTTTCGCTCCGACATCAAGTGAAGAGTGGAGGGTGTGCGATAACATAGCCACGGCGTTTAGAGTGCTTCGATTTTGGTCAGTCATGAGGAAGGAGGTAAAATCAAATGTCATCGACCAATTAATTGATCAGACAGAAAGCACGAATGCGCGCGTGCAACCAAGTTGAGGATTCATGAAACTTCATGTTTAGTTATGGAAGCGTCTATTGTCTGACGACTTTTTTTACATTTCTGGAATTGTTCACCGTCCAAATACATTTTATTTGCCTGTTGAACGTTCGCTTAATTTCTATGGGATCGACATCAATCGCTTCAAATGCATGTAATTAAAAATATGGTAAGGCGCGCAATTTCCGCTAATCCTGATAGAAGTATAATTTCCGTGGGTTGAAACTGGCGCTCTTCATTTCCAACCAACTATACATTACGTACATGACTTCTTGTTTTGTCTGATTACATATTCCGCTGCTACTTTTGTTATTAATTTACATCGAAGGAAATAACAGCTTCACCGGCCAGGTGATCGTTTAGCCTTATCGTGGAACAAAGATAATCCCATTTAATTTAAAACAACGGCAAACAGGTTAATTCAATTTTATCAGACGAAAGACGATTCTAGATATTTAAAGTCGCTTGAATACGCGCTTATAAGCCAATTGACTATAGCTGACTTAAACAATATATCGCCCAGGTACATGCGACAAAGAACTTGGCTATTACTTTTGAATCTAACCCAAACGAATTCTATCGCTGGGCATCATGGCAAATACACATTTTAATTAAATTAATAATCAGACGCCTTTGCGCGTTCAAGCTGGGCTGCACGTTAGCACTCAATCATGCGTTCTGTTCGATCTATCAATTGGTCGATGACATTTATTGAAGTTCTTTTCCATTGATTGATCGATGACTAACCCATGTGGTCCACGAGTTTGTAGATCATTGAGTAAGAGCTCACTTTCACGAGTGATTAACGCCGTTCGAGTGACAAATGGACCCTTTGGACAGGCATCTCAATGTGTGCGTCGTTTGTCGCGAGACTTTTGACGACTTTAACTCTCTGCAAGAGCACGTCGGTAGCCATATACCCCCGCCATAAAAACCCTGGGAAATCGTCACAAGAATAAAAACCAAAAAGCAAGGAAACATAAAATAAGAAGTTTTTCGTGGTACCGGCATACATCTACCCTATCTGTGTTTTTTTTATATTTATTGAATAAAACATCTTTTCTATACTGTTTGAGGATTTCTTTGGTTTGTGGTTATATTTTTCTTGACTTTATTTTAAAAATTATGTTTTACGTTTTCAATCTTCTTCGTGCACTACTATTAATTGGCTCGCTACACCTTATTATGGAAATATTTGCTACTGTGCGAATTCCCTAAGTGGGTTAAACGCAAAGGCCTAAATACGAACACACACGTCGTATTTGTTTTCATTTTATGATCGTTTATTTATCCGTTGATTGGTGCAGACAAATGAAAGCTGATCCGAAAATAATCTACCGATCATTTACAGATCTATAATATGGTTGTAGATGACTTATTGAGCTTCCCACGCGTTTGTCGGTCAATAGGTTGGTTGTGAGGTAATTTAGGTTAAGGAGAACGTTAATGGCTTTGGTTATCCTTGCTTTATATTTTCGGTAGGCAACCAACTATGCAGTGGTCAGACAGACCTAGGGAAGCACGTTTTCAACTTGCCTGCAGATAAAAATTGTACACCAATATCTAATAAAAGAGGATTCTATTCGCGAATATGAAACGTTGCTATTTCGTTGAAATAATGTGTGAGTAGTGGGCGTAAAGGTGAGAAATTAAAATCACAACACAGTACAAAAAGAGAAACATTCATAATTGTTGGATTCATAGAAATAAGTTATACCATCTATGATTATATGATGGGTATATGCACGTAGAAGACTGACGCGCACTTGAACAAAGTGGTAAGACTGGGTCAGCGGGACACATTTTGGTTTATAAATTACTAATAATAATAATATTCGCTTTATTAAGGTCACGAGGACCAAAACTTTCAGCATTAAAATGTAGAATAAACAAAAATGTTACAGGACGTAACGATTATACGTAGAAAATGCACAATAAGTTAAGAAGAATAAAAGAAGTAACATCGTGGTAAATTTGCAAGAAAGGCCAATTTAACCCACGAAGTATATAAAGTTTGGCAAACAGGAAATGGCGGCCATCGAAAGGCCCTATCCAAAACGCGCGCCAACTGTCGATGAACATAAACATTTCCTGATTAAAAACACTTTCTAAGTTCAAAGTGTACTATTTCGATTAACCTAATCGAGGGATAAACCATTAAATATAAAGATATGAAGAAAATAGATCATAAAATAGTATATTTTAAGTGTGAGGCATATCATTTGAGGTTTGACGGTTTTGAAAATAACCGAATCCTGTCTCTCTTTCTTTGAGATCAGCGGACACCATTTTTATTGCGTCAATTTTAATAAATTACCCACAAACAAAGAATTTTCACAGTTTTTTGTTGAGGTCCTTTTGTAGTATGACAGGCGAAGCAGGAACTTGAAGTCAATTTTCATATCTAGTACTTGTTATATGCTGAAAGTTTTGGTCCTTCTGATCTTAATAAAGCGACTACAATTATTATCATGGTATAGGAGTCGGATTTGGGGCCTTTGGGAGCATAAACGGATGACCATTGGACGATATAACCAACAGATATTGTTTCAAAATTCTCGGGTTCGACCAGCTAGGACAGCGCTGGTGCACTGAGCGACACCGATTCGGCATCAAATAACAAAACTTGTGTGTGCAAACAGCCACAGCGAAATTTCGATATTCTTCATCGCGTTTCACCGAGTTTTAGTTTTCTCTCGTTTGTAACAGATTAGAGCAGACAATCCAACGATTGATCGCCGGTCACAAATATAATATTCTATTTATTTAAATGTCTACGCATGCCAATCGTTGTAGCTAATCTGTTCACCTTGACCCGGAGATCAACACACGCGTAGGAAGCCGAGTGAGTCATCGACCGGCATCGTTTAATTTAAATAATTGCTGGATTAATCTAAAATGAGCTTGATTCCAAGATCTTATTTGATCCCATATTATTAATTTTTCGTGCATAATATTTCTTATTTATGCGTTTAGCGTCTCTTATTAATAAAGCAAGACGACGATCAGTGAAAAACATCTGTTTATAATAAACTCGTGTAAAAGATATACAGAGAACGAAACAAAGTCTTCAACAAATCCGAAAACGCAAATAATTAAAATAATATAAAATCAACAGACTTCGATATAGATCTGTGAGAAGAACAAAAAACTGGTTATCTTCGGTTCCTTCGATTGTAGGTTTTCATTCCGGAGACCCTTTATAACGGTTTCATGTCCTGTGTTATGTGTGTAGCAATGTGTTCCTGAAGAGATAGAAAGTCGTCAAAAGTTTTTCGACAGATAAGGCACACATTCATATGCCTGCAAAAAAGGTCCATTGGTAACGCATAAGATGCTTCTTACTCGATAAAGTTTGCAACGACACGTCAATCGGCAAACTCGTAGGCCACTTGGGTCAGTCAAGAGGAAGGAGGTAAAATCAAATGTCATCGACCAATTAATTGATCAGACAGAAAGCACGAATGCCCGCGTGCAACCAAGTGGAGGATTCATGAAACTTCATGTTTAGTTATGGCAGCGTCTATTGTCTGACGACTTATAATTTACATTTTTGGAGTTGTTGAACGTAAAATAACATTAAACTTTTTGCAAGCGACCGTCATTTGGATACACCTATTATTATTCGCAGGTCTACTTAAAACAAAAAATAAAATCCGGCTTCATGTGTGCGCCAACGTGTTCCGGCATAGGTATTTGGCAAAAGACGCAAAAATTGAGATGTCAGTTTCGTTGCTAACGAAAACGAAGTTGCATTGAAAGATACGCTCGTTAAAGGCAGTCTCTGACACGCTAATCTTTTATCTCGTCTATCACCTAGGTGAGTAATCGACCTGAGGTCAGACGAACATATTAGAACCAAACGTCTCCCCTTGTCCTCAAACGCCTTTAAAATTGTCGATTATGACCATTTTTTATTAAATTGATTTGAAAGCATATTAGATCATTCATCATGGGCCAAAAATACATTGCCAGTAATCTGATTTGTGATGAATAATGTTTTTTGAGAATATATATGAATACTACGGTAAATCGAACACAACTTAATGCTTTAATAACTGTTAAATTGCACTTTTGAGAGTAATTGAAATGAATCATGACGGTAGACGCTGCTTATTTGACATGAAACCGATATTTATATGATTGTCCTCGAAATGGCCGACTGCAGAAAACCATGTCTTTATAAATACAAAGATCACGAAGAAGTCCATTTAAAAGCTATAGTTTCCGTTCATTTGAAAAAAAAATACATTTTTATTAGCTTGAAATTTCTGTCTGTGATTCTTACCTTTCATTATCTTAACCGGTTACCGCTGTTTCAAGACCGCCGACAAGGCAACATTCACGCACTCACTCGTGTTTTCGAATCAATTATGTTTAATTGGTCGATGGAATTGAACTGGAGTTCCCCATACCACTGATTGGTCGATGACTCATCGTGGTGTTGGTCGATCTCCGGTCCGAAGCTCACTTTCATAAACTTATCTGCCCTGCCAACGTCTTCAGCTTCATTAATGGATCCTCTTAATAGACATCTCAATGTCTGTTTAATTTGTCCTAATACCTTTGACGACTTTCAAGCTCTGCAGTAGCATGTAGGCAGCCATATAAACCCGGACTTTAGTCGATCAAATCGTAATTTGTTAAATCAATATAAAAAAACGTCGATGGGGTGGATGTCCGCCGGTACCACAGGAGACGTGTTATCTTATGTTTCCTTGCTTTTTTGTTTTTATTCTGGTGACAATTTCTGAAGGTTTTTATTTCGGGAGTATATGGCTTCTAAAGTGCACTTGTAGAGAATTAAAGTCGTCAAAAGTCGGACGACTAACGACGCACACATAAAGATGCCTGTCCAACGAGTCTATTGGTAACTCAAAAGCGATATGAACTCGAAAACGTGAGCTCTTACTCACTGATTGGCGAAATTGCTTTGTAATTTGAAAAAAGCTTCAATTTAATGTAATCGACTAATTAATTGATTGAACAGAACGCTCAGGAGACTAGTTTCCACAAAAGTAGACACAATCGGTAGCCTTATTTGTAATTTAATATCAAATTGATTTGCATAAAATTTGTTTTGTGGTATGTTTAAAAGTTAAATGTTGTATTAGTCACATTGACCTCGACGATTTAATCTTTACAGTACTTTATTGTCTTAGGGCTTACAGGCGTGCATTTAAACGATCATTTGGTTCTATTAATTAAGTTGAGAAAAAACTTTTGATTTGTTTGTAAAATTTTAGAAATTCGAAGCAACAAACAACTTAGGTTTTCGCTTATCAAGACTCTGCAAACGAAATAGATTATATAAATTTCTATCTCCGATTTTTGTACGATATCTTCAACTTACTATACTTTCATATTATATCAATTCGAGAATGTATCTCAATGTGTGTGTTATTTGTCGCCAACTGTCGAAAGATTCACAATAATAAAAAACAAAAATGACAAGGAAACAGAAGATTACGAGTGTCTTGAGTTTACCCTGACCAGGAGATCAACGTACACGCCATAAGGTGGGTGAGTCATCGACTGGCGATATTATTAAGAATCGTTCAGTTGAAATAATTGCTGGATTATTCTGAAATAAGCTTTGTTAAAAGATATCAACTGATCCTATATTATTAATTTTTCGTGCATAATATTTCTTATTTATGTGTTTACCGTCTTTAATTAATACAGCAAGACGACGATCAGTGAAAAACATCTGTTTACAATAAACTCGTGTAAAAGATATGCAGAGAACGCAACAAAGTCTTCAACAAATCCGAAAACGCAAATAATTTAAATAATATAAAATCAACAGACTTCGATATAGATCTGTGAGAAGAACAAAAAGCTTGTTATTTTCTGTTCCTCTGATTGTTGGTTTTCATTCCGGAGACATTTTTTGACGGTTTGCTGTCCTGTGTTGTGTGAAGCAATGTGTTCCTGAAGAGATGAAAAGTCGTCAAAGGTTTTTCGACAGATTACGCACACATTCAGATGCCTTGTCAAAGGGTCCATTCGTTACGCATAGGATGCTTCTTGCTCGATAAAGTGAGCCGTCTGACCCGCTAATCGGCTAATTCGTAGGCCACTTAGCTGAGTCATGAGAAATGAGGTAAAATCAAATGTCATCGACCAATTAATTGATCAGACAGAATGCACGAATGCGCGCGTGCAACCCAGTGGAGGATTCTTGGAACTTCAGGTTTGGCAATGGCAGTGTTTTTTGTCTGACGACTTTTTATTTACATTTCTTGAATCGTAGACGGTCCAATTACATTTTATTTACCTGTTGTACGTTCGCTTTATTTCTATTGGATCGACGTCAATCGCTTCAAAATGCATGTAATCGTGTTTAAAAATATCATTTCATGTAAAATCAGCAACTATAATTGCATAACTTACCATATATGCCGGAGCGAAAGCAGTGAAGGGAGTATTCTTGGACTTCTCCTCTGCCTTCAACACTATCTCACGGTCCCGCCTCCTCTCTCACCTATGTGAAGATGGCGTTGAAGGATGGTTGATTAATTGGCTTCAAAACTATTTTTCCAATCGACGTCAACATGTCAGAGTCGGAAATGAAGCCTCATCCTCCTTGCCAAATAACTGCGGTGTACTACAAGGCGCTGTGCTATCTCATTTCCTGTTAAACTACTACGCGTCGAGCCTTCGGTCCCCTTACGACGCGACACCTATAAAATACGCGGATGACTTGACTTTATGCCATGCATGCAATACGGATGGTGATTCTCAACAGTTCGGGCAGGCAGTCACTGAGGTACTCGAGTGGTCTTCGGAGAATGGTCTTTTGCCGAATGCATCAAAATGCATCTCCATTATATTTTCCCTGACAGCCGCTGTTGAAACTCCCGAAATCCCTTCACTCCATAAGTTCGCTTCGAGCTCAAATTCTAAATTCCTCGGCTTTATTTTTAACAGTCGGTTATCATGGAGTGATCACGTGGATGCCGTCTTTCGTAAATGCCGTGGACTCTGCTTCCTTGTTCGTCGGTTCAGGAGACTTCGATTAAGCTCTGGCCACATAAAAACTTTTGTCCATGCCTGTATAATTCCCCTTATTGTATATTGTTCTCCAATAATTTTCCCCGGCCTTAAATGTTCTAACTTTGTAACCCTTCATAGATTTTTTAAAATAATGTCGTTATCTAGTGGTCTGCCTATTCTCTCTATTCAAGAAATCATCGTTCAACGCCACTTCAATAATTGTTGACTAATCGCTGCTCGTATTTAAAGTGACCCCTCTCATCCCCTCTATCCCAGTTTATTTGAATGTAAATCTCTTCGATCAATGCGTAGACTATAGAGCTTTATACCAACAAGAACAGCGGCATATCGCAATTCGGTCATTTCCTATTTGTCCCGATTTTTAGTATCACCAGAGCAGGTAAAACAGGAACTAAAAGGCAATTTTCACATATAATACTTGACATATTGACAATTTTTACTGCTGAAAGTTTTGGTCCTCGTGACCTCAATAAAGCCATTACAATTATTATTATTATTATTATTAAAATAAAAACCAAGTTTATTTGCAAAAAAATAAATGAAACCCTCGAAGTATACAAAGTTTGCAATAGTGAAAACGTAGAGGAATGTAGAGTTATTTGTTGGTTTCATGTTCAAGCTGAGCGAGTGAACGACGAACCAAATAAAAGATCAAACTAATAAATGATAAATGGTATGCGGATTGCGATGCACTTCTTAGCATCGGACGTAATGAACCATGCCGAAACAACTAGAGCAGTATAAGAAGTGCTCCCTTTTTTCTGTTTATTGATATGTGGAAAAATACGTGGGGACAGTATGAGTTGCTTAATCCCTTAAAGATCAAACATTTCGCAATTACCTACAACAGCGGATTGATCCGATGCACTTTAAATATGCCGGATAATAGGATCACGCCATTGACCAAACAATAATTATATGGAAAATACTAACAATTTAGTGTTTTATGTATTGTTTTGTGCAACTGGGCGTATTTTATTTCTGATTACGTTTTGATAATCTTTTGTTCCACAGCTACCAGATCCTACATGCATAGCAATTTTAATTGTGTCCATCAACAGCCTCTAAAAATCATGCAAAAAGCATTTGGTACCCAAGAGAAGTAGTCACGCACGAAAAGAGCTATTGTGCGATTGCGTATAAAAAACAGCTTCTTATGATCAACAGACCAACAGACGTACTAATGATCTTACTGCTTTTGCCTTTGCTTACTATTCTTTGTATTTGCCTCGGACAATCAATTAAGTGCAATGAACCTATAACACATGAAACAGACCCTTATATTTACGCAACGGGCTTAATCTTCAGGCAGCCAAAAAATCTGCTGAACTCATTCGATGGAAGAATAAATGTTGAAACATGCTGAGAACAGTGCCTGAAATTTAATCCTCAGACAAACGGGTTGACGGATTATTCTGCAAATTATAGTGCGGTAACAATCTCCATGCATTATAAAAAACGCCGAGGCGCTTTCAAATCGCGACAGTCCACACCATGTCTTAATCAATAGCTTTGTGGGTGCCGCTTATTTCAAATAAAAAAAATAGCCAGTTCTGAGAATTAAAAATAATCCTATTTGATAGTTCACATGAATTTGAGTCCAATTGGCTGAGCGGGTTTATTCATTAGACCTTTGTCTTGTGTAGGGATCTGGTGACCGCCTAATTCGGTATATTCACGGCAAGAAAGAACATGTGCGGCGAGTTCATTAATTTCCGATAAATGAATGTGTTCGTTGTGCTGGCGAAGAGAAAAAACACAGCGAGCTAAAATAAATCGTATTTAAACAACAAACACTTTTATTCGTATAATTATTAGTATCAACGCTACTAAAGCCATTTTAGTAGAATTATCTGTGAATCACTGTCGGAATTGATTCTAGATGAAATAAAATGTTACTCTCTTATCGCACAGCTAAATACGAAAGTGATGATTTTGCATTGAAAACACATTCAAGCATCAATCACACGCATGAACACGAGAAAAACACTTCACCAATAATTTTTACCCATACCGCATTGGAAATAACTTCAGATTTATTAAGGATGCTCGAAATTATTCTCTTGATTTGGAACGTGTTAGACGGACCATGGTTTTTAAGCCCTGCGATGCTGAATTAAGAAATCGCTGTTTGCTGAATTTCTTGTAAGAATTGTTGCTATGGCCATCAAATTGGTTAAATGAAACGATGAGTAGATAATAATGGTTTTCGCTTCATTAAGGTAAAGTGGACAAAAATAACATCACTAGAGGACTTTAATTGATGGCGACTTTTAAAGAGCCACGATAGTGCGGTAACTGTTATGACGCCCGAACAAGAGGTGTCTGCTCTGTCTGTTCGCGAACGTCAAAGCGTTTGTCTAAGCTTAAACATGTGTTTTCGGACTAGAGGGCGACAACTCAGCTGCAATTGGAGATAGGCCCTATTCGGTGGTCGAAGGAGGTTAGACATTGGTTTCCGTCGTAGTTTAAGATGAAGGCGCGATTCGAAGCAGCCAAAAACCGCTGTTCAGCAAGTAGGACTGTCGTTAACCTTGTCACACGCGGAAAAGACTGTAGGAACAGTCATAGGCTCGAAATAACAAATAATATCGCTTGCGATCGTGCGGCGTCTATGAATATCACTTTTACTCCAAACTTTTAGAAAATTACAGATCAACAACGTGGATCAAACCGTGTCCGCGCTTTCTCCACAGAGCAGTTGTAATCCGAATTCATTTTTGAAAAACAAATAGATGTGAATTATAACAGTAATATTCATACAATAAATATTAATTTTAAAAAATTCGACCGAGCCTTTCAACATAATCAACATAAGAACACAGCGCCCTCAAATTTCATTTGCACTGAAATTATAATTTTTTGCGTTTTGTGAAAATTTAAAAAAATCGTATAAACGTATCCCGTTATTCCCTTAAACGTTGCTTTCGGTATTGTGCTATTTCGAATGTCGTAGAAAGTACTTCGCGAAATGCGATGGATAATAAAAATGCATTTGTTTCGTTTTCCGAGTATTTCATTTATGAAGTTTCAATCGATTTAACACCATTAGAATCAGGTGAACGCTGATTGAAAACAGAATAGAATTGTATAATGAGTTTCCGTAATAATCAATTATTTTGCTAATAAAACAAAAAGAGCGGTTGAAAGTGTATGAACCATGTGAATTTTTAACTACGTTACAACCCAATACAAAAGCTCTAGTCTTTATAGTGGAGCTTAGAATGCTCTATGCGGTAAGTCTCTGTTTTTTTTGCAATTGGTTATTATTTAACGGTATCATAATCGTTAACAATGCCCTATTTTATTGTTATGTTCCATACAATAAAACTAATAGGTCTGAAAACACATTCATATGAACACCTTTGAAGCATTTTCCAATAATACTTGTTATATCTTTGAGTGCAGTTAAAAGTAACCATATTAGTTAATTTTATGAAATAACGTATTTTGAAAAACATAAATTTTATTAAAATATGCTTTCTGTGAGACATTTCAACTTGGATTTTTGTCTTCCAAGCTTTTAGATTGTTCATAATATTAATAATGGCATTGGTTTAATTGTAGTCACGAGGACTTAAACGTTTAGCTTTTAAATTTATAACAAATAAAAATTAAACAAGAACTTGCAATTCTGAATGCACAATGCAGAATAAGTTAAAACAAGTAGACGTTAAAGCGAAGAGTTATTTTTTGTTTTCAATTTTGTCTCTGATTTTCTAGTAGATAGTGGCTGCATTGTGGAGTGCTCTCGTTATGTTTTTAAAACCTCGACAGTTTAAACGGTGGTTCGCAAATAACGTCGCTATCATCTATTACGTGGATGGTCAAACTATATGCAACGCCTTCATTGCGAATGATTTAAATAGGAAAAAATAACCTAGTATTGTGAAAGCTTTGTCACCTGTATTAAAAAAACATGTGGAATACATTTCGTAATTTTGGAGGATTAAGTCGAAGGAAATAATTGTATTAAACTAATATTATGCATTTGGGCGCATATTTTAACGCTTTTAAATTATAAATCAAGAAACTATCCTGGTTTATTTAACAGTGATTCGGCGATAACTTTGACGGTTGAAATTATAAAAATTTGATTCTACAAATAACTTTTTTTCATTAACGACAATGAATTAAGCATTGTTCGGAACACATATTTTAACAGAAATTCAAGTTACAAAAGAACACGATAAAAGAAAGAAACATTACGGTGTCTAAATCAACCTTTTCTAACCCGAACCAATATTTATGCCAGAGAAAATTCTTATTTCTTCTTTGTTTTGAAATTTACCGTATTCTTTATGAACTTTCGAGGTGGAAAGGCAGCCATTGGTGAATTCGGGCGGAAATTGGTCGCGTCTTAGAAGAAAGCAGTTGCAATGAATCTAAAATTTAGACGTATGTTCTGAAATAAACCTCCTCCCCCATTAAACGTACCCAAAAGCCTACTTTATCTTATGAAATTGGGGTTTCAGTGATCTTTCGGGGTAAAATTTATATTTTAATAGCTTCCTTGGTTTTTGGTAAAGTGACTTACAGTTTCAGTAGTTACCCCATTTGTCAGTGGATACATAAGCTGGCAAACTGCCCAGCATTCGTCCACATTAAATGTGCCATGAAACGTGTCCAGCAATTTATGCGTTCGCTTGATCAAGTAGGACCGTGCGTGGATGTAAAGGCCAACTTCATCGAGACGGGGCTCGAGACATACGGAAGTCAATCCGTTCAGAAGACAGCAGAAGAGTCCAAAAATAAGAAGACCTAAACATATAATTATGGTGAGCGGATACGAGTTTTTACCGTGCAACTGCCTTATATGCACAAGAAGACAATATAATTTATTCGAGTGTGACCTCTTCGCTTCAGATGTCGTTATGTATCAAATTTGTGAAAGTTTTCTTGTCTGGAGATTTGTAAACATTTTTTATGGCCGTTAAAAATGGGCACAATTTTAATTGTTACAGCAATTTAGACATGACTTGTTCGTTTGAGAATATTTCAAAATTAACACAGTTTTAGTAACATAAAAACAAGTTACTGAACTCCCCGAAAACGAGCAAACCGAATTCAGATTTTTAAAGTTTAAAAAAGATAAAAAAGATGAATTTGAAGATTATTCAAAAAACGGTTTAATATTCCGCTAGTAGAAAATCGGTTATTAATCAACTACTTTGTTTATTGATGTTTATTTAAAATTTCAATCTATTATCTAACTTGCAAAACAGTTGTGAAACGTCTTGAACTTTCCCAAGACACGATTGCTCGAGCATTGCTTTTTGTTGTTAAAGAAAACATCAACGTGTTCAACCAACACGTTTTAATCCGATATTTATTAAACTTAAAATACCCATCGATCTGAGTGTTCGATAAGCAGAACCAATTATTTTTGTTCTCTGTTAAATTTTTTTATTTCTAATATTGAAACAAATAGCAGTTAATATTGAATTTTAAAAAAACTAGAAGACGTTTTAAATACTTTATCGTAAGTGCACATGATCATGTGAAACCAATCATTGTGACGAATAAAGAATTCGTATTATTATTAGTATATCACTTAGGTGAGTCATTGACATAAGGTTGATTACCCGTGTCCTCTGACCAATCGCATAAGTAACAAAACCGATTAAAAAATGTTTTACCGATCAGTTGCATGTCCTTAAATGCATTCCCAGGGATGACCGAAAAATCAGAGATTTATGCAATGGAATTTGCATTTTGACGGAATTTATAAAACTGTCTCATATTCCCAAACAATGCT
>JAPUBX010001900.1:0-43121 GCA_028672205.1 Proteocephalus fallax | reverse complement strand
CCCTATTACCCGTTCTGTTACTCTTGTGTCTACTGGGTTAATGAGGACTCTTGCTATGTCTGTGCCAGGTGCAATGCAAAAATTGGTTTGAAAGCACGTATCTTTCCGAAAAACGGATACGTGCTGATAGTGGAATCGTGCGCGCTGATTGGCCCATTAAATAGTCCCTGGAAGAAGTAGCCATCGTGTCTCAAAAACGTTAACCAGACCCACGTTTAAGGGAACCGTCTGGGCAAAGGTTCCATCTCACAGACAGTCTATTTGTGCCAAATTCTTCTCCTTCTCCTTCTCCTTCTCCTTCTCCTTCTTCTTCTCCTTCCTCTTCTCCTTCCTGATTGTCCTCTTCATTTTGACCATTCGATTTATTGGACTTCTTTTTCTTGCTGCCAACTGCCTTTAAGACTTTCTTTCCTGCCACTGCTGCTCCAACTGATCCCAAGGCCGGCTTGATTTTGCCTCTCAAAGATGAGAGACTGCCTTTTCGCGAGGTGCCCGCGACGCCCGTGCCAGTGGGGAGTCGAGCCGTATTTTCCATAGGACCGAAACCGACAGAAGATCCACTTCCAGAGCCTGTTTTTCTCCCGAAGCTGTCGCTTCCAACTGACCCGAATCCAACCGATTGACCTCGATTGCTACTGGCTGCTCCAAAAGAGGGACCACTTCTGGAAAACGGCTTTCTGAAGCTGCTTGATCCAAAAGAGGATGAACTCGAAGGACATCGGTGATGCGGTTTTGATGTCCGGAGAACTCCAAACTCGCCATCTCAGGTTTTTCAAAAATATTCTTCAGAGTTCCGACCTGCGAATGAGATGTAGGACGTAATAGAAAGATTGGCGGATCCTACAATCGAGGCGAATCGTCATCATACCTCAATCCAATGTCCTTTAATCGTCTGTTCGCAAGTCTTATCTAAACGGTTTACGCCAGCAACAACAAGAACAACAAAAACAGTAAAATAAAACCCTTAAGGCCGGCCATCCCGAAATCCTTTTTTGTTCCTTTGTGTGTGTGTGTGTGCGCAAAGAAATTGGTCGGCAACGAGCGGTGTTGGCGGCTCTGTTTTCTTCGACGGACCGAAAAAGGTTTCGTCGTCGTCGTCGTAACCGCCGCTGCCGCTACTTCGAATGATTGTGGACGGAGTGCTGGTTACAATCACCCTGAACGCATCACTGGCCAATGATTGCCAAGAAACGCCTTATCTGCACTTCCTTTCACTTGTTGGTTGGTTACGAATGTATCCCCTCAGACCGTCAAACTCCTAGGTGCTCCTCACCAATTATAAAAACGCGTCTGGCAACGGATAATAACCACTCTAAGCTAGTTGGTCGACAAAACCATGTCTACGTTTTGTCTAATTTTGGATACGAGCGATTAATCACAGGCGACAATGCCCATGATTAGACAATTCTCAGTGGAAGTCGCTTACCCGCACGCACATTCTGATATTGTTGGTGTCAAACCAGCTGGCCAATGCGGTGTTTACTTTTGATTGGTCAGAAATCAAACCGTGGGAATAAAACACGAAAACTACCGACAGGTGAACATCGGTCAGTTGAAAAATCGATACATCGTGAAAAAAGGCTACATTTTATACAAGTTTGAACATGCTATACAAAAGGTACTTTTTATCGATTTCGGTGGGCACAGAATATGGAGGAATTTAATAATAATTAATTTCTATCGAAAACACTACTTTTTATCGACTTTAGTTGGTACACGAGACAATATAGAGACCGAAGAATGTTTCTTGAATTCTCTCTGTGTCGCATGTCGCGCTGTACAGAAAAGATCGTTGCGTTACCGATGAGAAAAATGCCGGTTTTTGGTGTCCAGATTCCATCGACGGAGATTGCATCAACAACTCACTGACTACTCGTCATCGTCGCCGTATTGGTCGAGGCTAATCTTTGCAAAGTATTTTCGGCTTCGAAACTTCTGCAGCAGTGTCGAGCAAAGTCAAGGTCGTTGGACGAGTCTGACATGAATCGCTGACCTGCAATGGCGCAATTTCAATTTGCCTAAATAGTGTAAAATATCACCAAAATAGAAAAGAAAATAAAGGTGTTGAGGCCCCACGCGTTCCGTTTGACAAAACCGCTTCACCTTCACGGGGGTTGTGGGTTTTGTGGGGGACAGTTTCCGCCGTTGACGCGTTACGCTCTGCATTATTCATGGTCAGCCTCTTTTGGTTGAAAACGGCGTAAAGGAAAAAGATTTCGCAAGGAAATGCGCACTTTTCTGGCTGTCAAACCAGACAACCAGGCAATCTTGCAACTGTCGACCCACATGTCGATCAGCGTGAAATAGAAATCGATTTCACCGTGAATTCTCTGACCACTTGTCTTGGACGACAATTCTTCACAGGAATACCGGACAGACTCTACTAGTGGAAAAAGTGAACCTGGGTAGACTGTAAGCGGCGTTAATAATTATAATCAATAAGTCTTTCCGGTCAACCGCCATGCATGTCTGTCTTGGTCTCCAAGTGCATCACACCGTTCCGATCAACACAGAAATCGATTGCTTGCTTTTAAATTTTAAGTGCAGAAAACATCTAGGTTGCTACAAAGCGACGTCTAAAATAATAATCTTTCCAGATCAAAATAGGTAAGACCGAAATGTCAGGACGTCTACTTATAATACTATTGAGTAGTGCTTTATTTTAGTGAGTTGTAGATTCGTAATTTTGTAATTTATCGTTCTTATTTACTTCTGTTACATCTTCCCATTTATTCTAAGGTTTATCGCTTGTTTAAATAAACCATTCTCCCTCTAATATTATGTCGCAAACCTGAACCGATTCGCCTGTCAGTATATGATTACGAAGCACCGACTTTAATTAGTTACCGATTATAACTAATAAATTTGATTTGGGATATTACTATATAAGAACTGTAAAGAATGTAATCCCCCTTTCTATATTGTTATATTTTAGGAACCGTTTGCAACCACGCGTGCTCTTGTTTCTTCTGGTAAAGAAAGTCTACAGGAGCATTTGATTGGTTAATTCTTTCCATCAGCCATGCACTGGAGATCATTCTATTTTCTTCTCTTGTGGCGTTTTTCGACTAAATGTCATTAAATTAATTCTTGAAAGATCCTTGGTCTTGGTTACTTATCGCCGAAGGGGGTTAGATATCGATGAAATTTGCCGTAAATACTGGCACAGATTACTGTGCTTTTAATTGGTTTCACCATAGCTTGAAGGCAGGCGTCGATAAGCGCCGGTTTGGTGGGAAGCGGGAGGCCAGCGGTGATTGGACAAGATTGAAGAGTAGACAAGAGGCGCTCATTGGCTCTTGCTACTGTTCGACGCGCTCGACTTTGGCCACAACTTTGCCCTCCCAGAGTGGAAGGACGGCGTTGTCGTTGGAGATTTCCTGGTGGACAACGCCCGCCGAGTCGAATTCGTCCGATGTCGTCTTGAAGAAGAATCTAACAGTGGAGACGGCGGTGATGAGTTTTAAACCAATGGGCGCAGGTTCGGCAAGAAGACCCATGCCCATTTGGCAAAGAAACCACAGACAGACCAGGACGCCCCCTACCAGGCATCCAGCCGACACACTGCGATTCTGCATCATGTGATTCCAAACCCAGACGGTGTGGGGTGCGAATGTAGTGGACGCAGCGTTCAGCGGAGGCGGCGTTTCCGTCGTCGGCAGTTGTCAAATGGGCCGCCATTATCACCGCCATTTAATGTCATTTCGCCGAAAAAGCGAATCGACGAAATTACTGCTGAAGAGAAGGAGGGGGAGGAGGAGGAGGAGGAGGAGGAGATGATTTTGGTGGTGGTGGTGGCAGTGGAGAATACGAGAGGGGAGGTTTCGGGGGCATCGGGAGAAGAAGAGGAATTAAAATCGCCCGCCCGGCAATTTCGGCCAAACAGGAAGAGGACCTTATCGTGTGCAGCAAACATCTTCCCTTCGTGTCGTCCTCGCATTTCGCAGATTCTGTCGCTGACGAGATTTCAGCGAACCCAATGTGGGATTTCTCAGGATCACGACCGCAACCTGCATAGATCGCGCCAAAGAACGGAGCAACTCGCAATCTCAAACTTCGATGAGGAGAAAAGTCCAAAATAGAGCATTAAAGTTGCCCACACAAATTCTGAACTGAGAGGAAGCAGAGAATGACGCTCTCCACGGGCTCGTCAGTGTCAGCGGTGTGTCGGGATTCTGACAGCTTCCGCCTATCAACGTCATCAACATCAGCTTCGTCTTTCTTTGTCTGTCAGACAGTTTCCGACTGTCATACTTCCCAACCAACCCACCCACCCTCCACCGAAGCCTATTCGCCAACACGTGACCGTGAGGATTGGACCATTTGCAAAATATGAATTCTTATCCTTCTTCAATTGCACGAAATTCGCCAATTGTGTCAAGATAGATTGCATCGATAGAACTGAATCTCTGGTTAGCAGATAAGCAAACGCAAGTCGAATGGAACAGGCCTTTCAATGGACGCAATTACGCGTTTGTCAAACTCTATATACATCGAGGGTTCAATTTGGATTTCTTGTAAATTCCCCTTGAAAGTTTTGGTCTTCGTGACCTTAATAAAGCGAATACCGTCATTTTCATTATTATTATTGATTACCCTACCCCCCATAAACCTACTACTGAATTTGGCATTCAGTAGATGGCGAAATTCAGAGTAGCCAACATTGAGAGAACACTTGTCGATTTACCTGTGGATGCAATCCGCCACACGTCATGACAAACCGGTGGTTAGTTTGACGATACCGAAAATCATACATCAACCATTATAGAATTGCGAAAACGAAGGTGCTACTGTTAGTTAATTTCAGTAGACATCGAGACGACCCACCTGAAGGCACCCTTCTTTGGCACCAGCTGCTTGAACTGGCCCAGAGTGATTACTTGGGATGGCCACTGGCTGCGATAGGGTACGGGGTCATCGCAGAGGTAGTAGCCAACCACGAGGCCGTCAGCTGGCGTTGTCCTCGCTTGCCCGATCTGCTGGGAGGAGGAGGGGGCTGGTGGCGGAGGAGGAGGAGGCTGGGTTTGTGTGGTGCCGGAACGCTGTTGAGGTGTGAATTGCGGGGCGTCGGTTACAGAGGAACAGCTTAAAGAGAGAACACAGACATTTCAGACATTGAAATGACCTTGAGGATAGGGTTATCTTTGGCCGACATGGCATCCAAACTTCCTCGAGGTAGACGAGGAATCTGGATCTATGCGCCATGAGTCACCCTACAATACCAACTTCGAACGTTCATCATCGGGTCGTCAGGCAAAACTGACTGTCGTTGGTATTTTGGGTGAAAATACCATGTTTTGGGGATCCAGTTTTGTCGCACTATCGAGAAAACATTTCTCGGAACGACGACAAAGAAGAAGCGGGAACAACGGTTTGCAACAGCGTCCTCCAACACACACACACACACCGATTCACACGGAAAGTTGATGCAACTTTCGCATGGGCAGCCAAATTGGCGGTGTGATTGGAAAAAAGAAATCGCGGCGTCGTGTTTTGCGCGCGCGCGCACTCGTACCGCGGTGGATTGGATTCAGCCAATTGGAGGACATCTTGGACGGCGACGACGACCTGCTGATGCAAATGGAACCGAAAGTCCTCCTCAGCTTCCTCTGCTTCGTCATCCACCTCTTTCCCGTGACCACGAGGGGGTCGGCGGGAGGCTGGGAGTTCGCAACCACTTCCACTGCTCGTCGGCGTCCGATCAGCTGATGTCGCCCAGATCCGAGAGCAGTGATCTTCCAGAATGGCCTGAAATGGCAATTATTGCACTTTGTCAATAGAAGCACCACTTTCTGCAGAGGCACGCGGTTTCTCAGGCCTTATCTGTCGACCGAGAAAGAGGCGATGACACAATGCATCTCTGTGTTGCCGTTGAAGTGACAGAAGTTGGGAGTTGGAGTTTCTTTTTCGAATTGAAACAATGCAAAATAATTATCATCATAGCAACCGAGAGACTATGCAAAAACAACGCCCTTTGTTCTCCCGAGATGGTTTGAACTATAGGCAGCCTCGTATGAACTCTACCTAGGCGCGTACGTCGACACCTTGAACTGCAGAGACACTATGGCAACAACAAGGACACCACTGATCGAGGTCCAATGAGGTTTGGGACTATTTAATTGGTTCTGCCGCGCCGTCAATGTAACTGCCAACCTGTGGATTGTCGTCAAGGTCATGGTGTTGACCCCTGGCGGCGGCTGCAAGAAGTCGGTCGGCCCAGGGACGCTGAAGCACTGATGGCTTCGCACTTCGCAGTCGCATCTCTGACAGACTCTTCGTCACTTCGGATAGAGCCCGCGCATCCGATTGGGGAGGAAGTGACGGAGAAGGAGGCGGAGGAGGAGGAGAAGGAGGGGGGGGGCAGATGTTGCTCCTTGACGGGTGGCACTTTGGGAGCGCCCGACACCGGACTACGACCCATTGAAGAGGCTGTGGATGAGGAGGATGGTTTGTTCTTCACGGAAGTCGGGCCCGTACCGCTGCTCGCGCTGTCGTCGTTGCCCGCCTAAAAAGGACATCGGGTTGGTGTAGAGACTCGGCTTGACTGCTTGCTATGAATGCGGGGCTACCTCGGTCGTTTGTATAGGTTATAGTGGACCTCGTGTGAGCGAACCCTCTCCAACCCCGCCTCTACGGCATCTAGTTCCTCGAAATGGTCCATTCTCCGGGCGAAAAAGAAGCAGGAGTAAGTTGAGAAGGATGAGTAGGTGGAGAAGGAGATGTTTAAGGGGTAGAAGGAGTAGCAGTAAATGTAGGAGAAAGAGGGGAAGGCTAATTGGGAGGAATAGCACTCTGATGAGGTTGACAAGTTGAAAGGCGAGAAGCAGGCAGAGAAGAAACAGGAGTGTGGCGGGTTGAGAATGAGAGGTTGAAGGAGAACAAGGAGATGGAGCAGTGGAAGAGGAGAAGAAGAATGAGGGGGAGGAGGAGGTGAAGGAGGAAAAGAAGCAGTGGGTTGAGGAAGAGGAGCACTTGAAGGAGAACGAGGAGAGGGACCGGGTGAAGGAGAAACAGCATGAGGAGTAGTTGAAGGTGTAGAAGGAGGAGAAGTTGAAGAGGTAGAAGGAGGGAAAGAAGCAGTGGGTGGAGAAAGAGGAGCAGTTTTAGGAGAACGATGAGAGTGACCAGTGGAAGGAGAAGAAGCATGAGGAGGAGAAGAAGGTGGTGAAGTTGAGGTAGAGGAAGATGAGCAGTTGAAGGAGGAGGAGAAGGATAAGGAGGGGGAGGAGGAGAAGGAGGAGGAAAAGAAGCAGTGGGTTGACGAAGAGGAGCAGTTGAAGGAGAACGAGGAAGGGACGCCTTGAATCTGGGGTGCACAAGTGGGTGATTCGGGCGAGCGGGAGATCGAGTAGTCCATTGCGAAAATGGTGTTCGGGGAAGGCGACGGGCGAAATAACGAAAGACCTTAAAGAGGTTTGGCAGGCTGTTTCTCCACACACCCATACACGCGCGTTGTAGACGCCTCTCTTCTTTCTTCAATAATTTTCTTTTAATGATAATGATAGCTCTAGGATTAAAATAACGATGTAGCAGAGACGATGTGGGTAAGAAGAAGAAGAAAAAACTAGACATTGGCGTTCCCTGTTGGGCCACCCATCACCTCACTCCCGTCCTGGTCCCCCACGTCTGCTACTCCTACGCCGATGGTTTGATTTTCGGGTAACTGTAGTGTAGCTTGGAGGTATGGGTTGTGAATGCCTACTGACACCATTTCAGTAGCAGCCGCCGAGTTTATGTCGAGGCTCCTGTATGCCACCCCTCACCCTGATACTCGCCCTGTCGTATGTGATTGGTGAACGTGTCGGATTTGAGGAAAGCCTGGTAGGCAGAACTTCGCAGCAAGTGACCAACTTCATTCTGCGCCTCGTCAAACACCGTCTGGTCGAGAGAAAGTTTGTGGGAGAGGCGATCCGCGATGGCTCTACGGGTCTCTGGTCGAAGCCGAACAGGAACGTGGTTCCTTCTGTTGCGTGAGACGGAAGACGTGGAGCTCGAGGCGGTAGAATTCCCGCGAATGTAGGTTTGATAGATGGCCTTTATCAATTGGAGGATTTTCTTGCGGTCTGAAGGATCAACTTTCGAGCGAAATCCCTGTACCGCAAACCAAAAATCGAGAAGATTTCCGCAGCCTTCAGAATCAAGGTAGCCCTTGAAGATGGCCACTCCCTCACCGTCACTCAACAAGGCGTCAAAACCGGTGGACCACTTTTGCCAGGTTTGCATTGGAGCTGGTGGTTGAGTATTGTGGCAAGAAGAAGCGGGCATGGACGGAGGCCATTTACAATCAACACATGGACCAGGGCAAAGAATATTACCGCTTATTCCACCACTGCCACTGCCAGTTCCACAGGAACCGCCCGATTTATCGCTGCGGCCGTCGGCCTCGTGACATGAGCGGAGAAATCCCGGAGGGTAGCTCATGATATTGATTTTTGTAAGTAAGAAAGCCTGATCGGGAAAGAAAATATTAAATTATGTCAATTTCGAATAAAAAAACATCATATTAAAATAACGGTAACTTTTACAAACCGAGTAAATCTTTTCTATTTAATAAAGACAATTATTAAGCGATATTTTCTGGTACTCTATGTAAAGGGGAGAGTATATTGCAGGGTTAAGAGGGATTTCATTCTCAATGCAAGGACAGACAGGAATGGGGTTTGGATTGTTCTGTCGTGGGTAATGAACACGAGTTATTGACAAATCTGTCATATTCTGCTTCAGCTCTTGACTCTCCACTTGAAGCTGCTCGACGGCTATTTTCAGTTGGCGGACTTGCTCCCCCAATGACTTCCATGTATCTTCTTTCGTCTTGTCACGCGAAGAAGAACCCGGTCGACGTTCAGTTGTCGACGTTCTCGTAGGTACGGTTATTACGGCCATTTCTGGCAGGATATTTTCGGTCATCTGCTTCACCATTTTCCTCAATAGAAAAAGAATTAACACAAGTATCAATGGTTTCAGAAAGCTCACGATAGCGTGATCGATCGTCCTGAAAAGTCCGCGCTTCAGCACGGTGATATTAAAACAAAATTCTTAATCGAGATGAGAACTAACAAAGGTATGTAAAAGTATGTAAAAAGTTACTAAAACCCTTATTTGGAATTAATTACGCTAGTTATCCTCTACACCACCCTCCCCTCAAACAAGACCCCCCTCCTCTCCTTCGCCGATTGATCTTCTCCGGGGCTTTCCTCCTGAGGGTTATCCTCATCTCCCGAGGCTTCAACCTAGACATTCGCTGGTCCTGTAGTGGAAAATATGGATTATATGTATACACAAAATAAAATTTTCGATTTGATTTCTTAATATTTATTGTAATGGAGTTCTTATCTACGTCCTGGGCCCCACCTGCCCCCACAACAAAACTCCGCCGCCCTCGCTTTCGTCTCGTCTCCCTAAGGGCGACCTGAAATGCGCAAGTGTCGGAAACGGGACTTGTACCTGGATCTTCTACGTGCCGGGCGGAACTACTTGCTACTATACTATAACGGGATGTTTCGTGCGTTCTTACGAAACTGCAGTGCCCGTATTTGGCGTACACGATGGCTCGTACGGCCCTCTTCTTGAGACTAACAGGCCTCACGTTTGGCAACCCCGCAGTGCCCTTTTCACCTTCGACGACGTTTTCCAGGAACTTTTCAGTTTGTCCCGTAGACTCTGTCTTTGAAAACGCTTGAGCTGTTAAGGTGGGTGCTTCCTGCAGCTCCTTACCAGAGCTTGCGACCGTTGGTCCGTCGACTGCTATCTTACCCGTCCCGATTCGTATAACTAAAGAATCTGTTAGTCTAGGGCATAAATGATAACCAGGTATAGGAGTACGGGGAAACTCACACGGTATCTGTTCTGGCGTCACTATTCGAGGGAGTTCGATTTTGACGTTTTCCATTTTGGGGGTTGGGGCAACGAGTGTCAATCCCTCGAAACGGGTAATTTTTATCCCGCCGATGCTGTCACCACACCTCTTGATGCAAATTGGCAGCAGCCACGGTCGATGCATCACCATTAACAGACCCACTTGCATTGAGCTGTGTATAAGATAGTGGGGCCATTCCACCAATTCATGGTTGAACGCACCCACGGCAGGTAGCTGACCTTCCGTGAACTGTTATGAATCGTTGCCCCAACGCGTTAAGAGATGTTGGGTGAAATATGGATGTACTTTTTTGAGGGAAGCTGTGGTTAATGGATAGTTCCACGGAACCGACGTTATTGTCGAAGATTTGTTGAGTTGGTGATAAATTTAATGGTCGCTAAGTGACATGCCATCTTCGGATTAAATGAGATGGCCGATGTACTATACCCATGGTACCCTGAAGCCTCAATTGCTCTCGATCGATACAATGCTGTTCTCGTGGGTGTGAAACAATTCCTCATCTATTTACGGTCGTACATGCGCTAAAGATATCGTTGAAGAACACAAAACATGAGCTTACCTTCGGAAAAACACAGTCATCCGTGTAATGTATTGTGTCGCTGTGGTCTTCAGTTATTTTGTAAAACGACAGGAAATCGTTCCATGCCATTGTGTTCATTCTAAATAGGTAGGGCTGTGTGTAGAAGTTGAGGTTGTACCGTAATAAATCGGCAAAACCAGTAAATGAACTCGTCCAATATCCGTTTTTATTTGTTTTAGTGGTGACGTCCGCCTCGCAGGTAAATTTCATATTTTCATAGATCCTCGGATCTTGTTAATACTGGCGTTATTTTGGGGAATTAAATATAGTTTTTCCGCTTCGTGCTTGCCGATCATGTTTGAATTCTCGTGTAAGAACAATATTGTCGAACTTACCTTCTATTTTCTGTTAAAAATATATTTATGTAGCCACGTAGTGATAATAATACAGATTTTGAGACACTTTGAATACGATATCCCCAATGCCATAAGTGGTTGATTAAGTAATCGATTATAAAGTAGTTTACTAACGGCAAAATCCATTTCTTTAAACATATCACAACTAGTTCCATCCGACCTCGAAGTGACTCTTGTCAGCGATTCACAGATAACATTGAAATGGTCTGCTCTCACGGGGACAGCCGATACATACTTCTTTGCAACGACAAATGGAACCGACCCAAAATCATGCGAGGTCGCCTCGAATTTGGCAGGTTGCACGATCAGCGGCCTCGCCCCAATGACCGATTACGAGGTGTCACTTTCGGTGTGCCATGTGACGACGAATACTAATTTGCGAAAATGCGGTACCGCAGTTACAACGCAGGCGAAGACTATTCCTGCAGGTATGTAATCGAGGAATGCTATTTTCCTTATTATAGCACACGTGATTTGAAACCAATCCAATTTCGTTCGACGATTTAAAAATTCTGGAAGACCGCAAGTCGGATTTGGGTAACGAAGAAATTGCAGCATCATGACCGCCCCACGAGCCAGTGTGTTCGATCGCAGTAATTTGAGGTGTTTTAAAGATCCATTATTCAAAAAACATACAGACCTATAAACCGAGATAAACGTCTTCGAACGAGTTAATTGTCAGTAATGTATGTGATGGGTCGGATACACTACATAAAACATTACATTTTCAATCTATTTCCATTCCAATTGGTCCGGCTGGCTTTATTGCAAATGGCTTTACCCACTCGTCGATTTATTTGAAGTTGGGGGCTATTTCCGAAAGTTCATCCCTAAAGTACCCATTTTACACAATTGACAAAAACGGCCACTTACCAAGTATAGATATTTGAATAACAAAACCGGCCCCTTTCTTGCTTATCGAACACCTCGCCACATACACCGACTATGAGGTTTCGCTGAAGTTGTGTGACCAGCCTTCACTCAAAAAAATAACACGTTCTGTACTTCTCCGTCTATTGCAACAACGAGGACACGGCCAGAACGTATATTTAGGCGCTATTTCCCCCCATATCTCAGAGTAGTTTTTCTTGTTTTTATTTGTGTTCATATCGCTATGGTCCGTTGCCTGAAATTAAATTCGTCCGTAAATTACTGCAAGCAAAGAACCTTGCGATCGTTTGGCCTCAATTAAGCCCCTTTTGAATGTGATTGATAGTACTTGCAAAGCCTGAGATCCGCGTGCGTGCAAGCGCACACGATAGATTTAATCCAGCAATGGAAATTGAACTAAGGATTAAATCCAATTCCCCGAAAAGCTCCGATTCGGGATTGAAAGTGTGAACTCTGAGAGCACTAGTAACAGCATCCATGAAGACTATTACGTAACGGAGAAAATGTGTTTAAATCAGGGAAGATATTTGCCAAGGAGGTTCAAGTGTATGACGATGCAGAAGCAACTTGCACTATTCGGTGGATCTGGGGACGAAATTGCCAAACATCGTCGTTGAATGCCCGGGAGGAGTATTTCGCATGAATGCACATTCAAAAATTGGATATTCTACGTTGATTTCCATTTAAAATAATCCCTTAATATTTTTCGAACAGACAAGGGCATCGAGATTGCTTGTCTTGTCCGTCTTAGCGTGCGTCATAAGTCGTTTTTCTCGGAGACACAAAAAAACGATTACGAGACACCAGCCAAAGCACTAAGCTTCCAATCTTTGTGCATTCCAATAGGTCAAGCGAACTTCAAGGAATATATCGTTTTCTCTTGGTCGGTGTACTTGCAATGGACACCTATTTCCGGACCTCCAGCCCTAAGCAATCCATTTTACACGATTAACAATAATGGAACTAAACGATGCGAAATTGTACCAGCCATCAAAGCATTCCCTGTCTGCATTATCACCGGCCTCGCCGCATACACCAACTACGAGGTTTCGCTGAAGTTGTGTGACCAACCATTACTCGACGACATCACCATCTGTACTTCTGCATCAATATTGAACCACGAGGACAAGGCCTAACAGTATGTTGTTACGCGATTTTTGACCCTAATCGTGCCACACATCTCAGAGCTGTTTGATTGGTGGCCACCGGCGGTTGAAATAAAAGCTAACATGAGCAAACTGCAAAAAATCAATGGAGCTTAATTTTCTTTGTTAATGATTTCACTAGGTCCAACCAACTTGGAAGTCACTCCTATCAACGATGATAAAGTAGTATTGACATGGACATCCACCAACGGAGATGACCGGCATCAGACTCTTCTTGGCAACGACAAACGGAAACAATTCTACAAACATGCGAGGTTGATTCGAATGGCAGAAACTGCACCATTGCCGGCCTAGCCGCCTACACGGACTACGAGGTGTGGTTAGAGGCGTGTGACGCAGTAAAGGCCGCTCCTGGCAGAATTTGCAGTATACCTTTCATGAAAGAAACGAGGACTCTTCCGGCAGGCAAGTTTTCAAGAGTATTCTTATGTTTTTTTCACGTCGGTTTTTAAATAAAGGAAGTTTCTTGAGTACTACGGAAGACCAGATTGGATAATTCGGACATTGCACAAACTCTGTGGTCAACTGGCACGTGCGGCTCGTATTTTTAGTCAGGATGATGATGATTGAAGTTTTACAGAAATCGTTTCTAAAGCAGTAGATTTGGCGTTTTGATTGCGTGCAGTAGTGTGAAACATTGTAAATAAATGAACATACGGGTATTTATTCACAAGTCTACACTATTGGCAGCAAGTGATTCGAATATTTCATTCAAAAGCAATTGGCCTTGTTGTCATTTATTTAATCGTACGGAAACTAGTCCCGAGCAGCCTCCACTCTGCCACTCTTGAAAGCGATGTGCTGAGAAAATGAGCCGACGCAAAATCGCGTTGGCTTTGTGACACAGCGGGATGGCGACGTATTTTGCGGAAAGCCTCTTTTGACATAATCGGCGGTCGCGTCAACCATTAAGAGCAAACAACGCATTCGCAAACGATTCGTACGATTGACAATGTTTGTTATTTGTTATTTTGTCAGGATAAGGCAGAAAGACCTTAGATGAATTTTGATGGCAAAGAACTATGCCTTGCAGTACTGCTTCCAAATATCGCATGCATCCATCCTTAATTCGACCTTTTGCCCTATAGTTAGCGTAAAATTCATTTCAAATCTAACCGATGCTCATTTTCGGTCGAGCTGGCCATCAAAAACACAGAAACATGCCTGATTTCAACGTCGGAACACCGATTCAAGGCAATCCCAGAAAGACCTAGCGGCATTTTTCAAATCAGTGACCATTCTTAAAGATTCGAGTAACTCAAACGGATTAATCATATTTATTTCGATATTATCTTGGGTTGGGTCGGAATTTTATAGTTAGGGCAAGGTAGATGCAGAAAACGGCCTTGCAATGTAGTTAAGCGATAAAATGCACGCCAATATCAATTGTATATCTGGAGTGTGTGTGGTAACTGCATAAGTGAACGACTTTGTAATTCGAAACAGAGGTTTTCTTTTATTCGGTACGAAAACCGTCTCATTCTACAAAGCAGGCTTCTGTTCCGGTGTTTTGCTTCGGCTTCTGAAACTCGTTCGTCTTTTTTGCTGAAAATTGCTTTTTTCAACTCTCAAGAGAATGGACCTCATTGCAGGGAAAAGGCTTTTATAGGAGAATGAATTTCGTGAAGCGTTTTAATTGGTGCCCATGTTGCTTAAGCGATTTTCCTAGGAATCGCACGATTCTAGTAACCTGGGATTTGGAAAATGAAACCAATGCACGTTGCATGGATACCACTTGATGAAATCATGGCATTAGAAAACAGTGCTTTGATGAGAAAAATGCCTTGAAATCGCTATTTCTGTGGCATCCACTACTTCCAGCTTGCCTTTCTTTTCATTAAATATTCCGCAGTTATATTTTAAAAATGTACTTCTATACTTTTGCTCTGCGTTTTAATTAACCGAGCTGACTGTTATTTCTTAAATTTTATAACCAGCCCCTACCAACTTCCGAGTTACGTCTGTCGACGACAGTCAAATAAACATTACATGGGATGATCCAACGCACATGTCCGGCATCAGCTA
This sequence comes from Proteocephalus fallax, assembly GCA_028672205.1. Taxonomy (NCBI): domain Eukaryota; kingdom Metazoa; phylum Platyhelminthes; class Cestoda; order Proteocephalidea; family Proteocephalidae; genus Proteocephalus; species Proteocephalus fallax. Next base: position 28,226 of record JAPUBX010001900.1, on the reverse strand, counting down.
CTTCTTTGGCTCGACAAACGGAGACAATCCTCAAAACTGCGAGGTAAATGCGACCGCCAGAGCTTGTACCATCCGTGGACTAACCGCCGACACGGCCTACGAAGTGTCGTTAAAGGCGTGTGATCAAGCACAGTTAACTTGGAACAGAAACTGCAGCACAGCGGTTTCGAAACTAACGAAGACTCTTCCTGCAGGTAGGTAGTCAAGCGGTGTGTTTATTTGAGTTTTTATTGGTTCATATAATTACAAAGTATATGCAATTAATATACGTATAGGAAAATCAGTAATTGAATTACGATGATTTTGTTTTAGAAATATTTTTGTAAAATTATATTTTTTCCCACACACGTTTAGTATTATTAATAATGTATAATATGACATGTTTTTTTTTCATTTTGTAAAGCTATTGGTCAGAATACAGAATCGTATAATTTACATGTATAAATTAATTTAAAGGCTTTTAAGGTTACTTATTGTAATTTTAAAAAAAAATATCTCCATAGTTATCGGTCTAGACCAGCGGGCGCGCGATTCAAGTCACATTGGAACCAAACATGACACCATCATTTGTAGATCTTGAGGGTGATCTTGGGGGTGGGGCTATTTGGAAATGTAGACGCGCCATCTTCGAGAAGGGCATAATCGGTTTGCCGCTTCGGGGCGATCTGAACCGCATTCGAATATGACACCAGCAACCGATGTTTATAGATGTTAATATTATTTCATTTTACTAACACATATTTTTATTACATTTTTAGTGTCCACAGTTGCTGCGTTACAGACTACTGAATCGTACGTTGTTCTCCTTAACTGGCACAATTAAAATTTTTTTAATAATTTATCGGACAGTAAAAGCTAGCGATTGGTTGTCTTCTATTTACCGATAAAAAAAAGTGCGATAAGATTTGTTTGATACCCCGTGTGGAAAGGATTGAGGTTAATCAGCCGCTGCGTATTAAGGCTGAACATAGCGACAGCTATATACCTGCACCTTTTAAAGGAAAATGAGTTAAAAATGAAAATGTCAAGGAACCGGCGTAATTGACGACGATTCGTACAATTTGACGTGCTTTTGATAGATTTAACCTTCTCTGGAAGGGACAGGCAATGAAATGAGGTGAAATGAGATAGCGATGGGCGGTATAGATGCTGCCCGTCGCGTGACATACCCTCATAGATCACTACACTTTTCTCTTTCGGGTACACCTAATCAAGTAGAGTTCCAGTTGCGGGTTTACTTGCGCTTAGTTTTCCGTCGTAACTCAAAAATATGAGCCAATCTTCGACAGGTTTAACCCGTGCAAGAACCTTTTTAATTTTAATTTTATTTTTTTTAGGGGTAACGTTCAGCTGGCAGGTAACTATCAATTTTGCATAAAGCGTAGTATCTTAAAGATTATTACAGGATGTAAGCGAATAAATGGTTTGCGAAAATTAAGTTGCATTGTCCATTTATGACAAGTTGTCATAACAGTACTGTCCATGCCAACCATAAAGAGTTTATTATTTTTATTATTTTTTTGATTATTAGGTTATAAAATATCATAGTTGTACGTATACATCACGTATTTTACTAACACCGAGCTTTTTTCATTTAATATTATGAAACCTAGCTCCCGCTGACCTCCATCTAGCAGGCAGCATGTCGAATTCGATACGAAAGAAAATTACATTTCTTTGTAGCTCGAAATGAAAATTGGAAATCAGGTGTTATATTTCTGTCAATGATAGTACTTGAGTTGTTTATAATTAATTTATTATTAATAGCACACGTGAACTGTCACCAAAGCCAAATACACACCTATAAACTGCGTTGTATTTACCTTAACGTGGTTGAGCATCATAAGATGGTCAGTGTGTTGTCGTATGGGCGAGGGCATGGAGATCATTTTTCTTGTTCGTCCGAGCCGTGACAGTCAGCAGAAAACGTGGTCGGTACACTACATAAAACATTACTTTTTCAAAATATGTCCCTTTTAATAGGTCCGGCTGGCTTTATTGCAAAGGGCTATGCGCACTCGTTGATTGAGTTGAAGTGGAGTGCTATTTCCGAAGGTTCATCCCTAAAGTACCCATTCTACACAATTCGCAAAAACGGCCAGCAACCAAGTGTATATATTGGAATAACAAAACCGGCCCCCTTGAATATCGGTAACCTCGCAACATACACCGACTATGAGTTTTCGCTGAAGTTGTGTGACCAGCCTTCACTCGAAAATAATACGTTATGCACTCCTCCGTCAAACGCAACTACGAGGACATTGCCAGAACGTATGTTTCCGCGCTATTTTTCCCCCATATCTCAAAATAGTTTGTCTTGTTTTTATTTGTGTTTATATCTCTATGGTTCGCTGTCTGAAATTGAATTCGTCCCTAAATTACTGGAAACAAATAACATTACGATCGTTTAGCCTCAATAAAGACCTATTGGAATGTTATTGATAGTACTTACCCAACCTGGGATACGCGCGCGTGCAAGCGCACACGATAGATTTGATTGAACTACTGATTAAATCCAATTCCCTGAAAAGCTCCGATCCGGGATGGAAAGTCTGAACTGTGAGAGCACTAGTAACATCATCTAAAGTGCTCCTAGTAACAGCATCCATGAAATCTATTATGTAACGGAGAAATTTTGTTTAAACCGGCAAGCGATTTCCCCAAACTAGGAACTTTTTTTGTGGAATATCGGTGTCATTGGTGGCCACGTGGCCCACGCCCTGTGAGTTGAAATCAAGGCAAACTGGAGCTAACTGTAAAATCAATGGAACTTTATTTCCTTTGTTTAATGATTCCACTAGCTCCAACCAACTTCGGAGTCACTCCTGGCACCGATAATAAAATACAATTGACGTGGACACCACCAACGGAGATGACCGGCGTCAGCCACTTCTTCGCCACGACAGTCGAAAGAAATCCTCAAACATGCGAGGTTGATGCATATGCCACAAACTGTACCATCAACGGTCTCACCGCCTACACTAACTATACGGTGTTGCTCCAGGCGTGTGACGAAGCAAAGGGCACTGCGGACAGACTCTGCAGTCAAATTATCTTTAAGACAACGAGAACTCTTCCGACAGGCAAGTTTTCAAGAGTATTTTTATGTTTGTCTTCACGTCGGTTTTGACATCAATGACGTTTTTGAGTATAACGGAAGTCCACATGTGATACTTTGGAGATTGCACAAACTCTGCGGTCAACTGGCACGTGCGGCACTAATTTTTGTCCGGATGATGATGATGATGGAAGTTTTACAGAAATATCGTTGAATGTTGGAGGATGCAGAAATACTATATGTACTTCTGTCTCGATATTAACTCCGAGGAAACGGCCTGACAGTATATTGTAACGCGAATTTGACCCTAATCGTGCCCCAAATCTCAGAGCTGTTTCATTGGTAGCCACCGTCGAGTTGAAATCAAAGCAAACCTGAGCTAACTGCAAAATCAATGGAGCTAAATTTCCTTTGTTTAATGATTCCACTAGCTCCGACCAACTTCGGAGTCACTCCTGTCACCGATAATAAAATACAATTGACATGGACACCACCAAAGAGGATGACCGGCGTCAAATTCTTCTTCGCCACGACGACAAACGGAAGCAATCTTCAAACATGCGAGGTTTATGCAGATGCCACAAACTGTACCATCAACGGTCTCACCGCCTACACAAACTACACGGTGTCGCTCCAGGCGTGTGACAAAGCAGAGGTCTCTAAGGACAGATTCTGCAGTCAATCTTTCATTAACGAAACGAGGACTCTTCCGGCAGGCAGGTTTTCAAGAGTATTTTTATGTTTGTCTTAACGTCGGTTTTGACATCAATGATGTTTTTTGAGTATAACGGAAGTCCACATATGATACTTTGGAGATTGCACAAACTCTGCGGTCAACTGGCACGTGCGGTCTTAATTTTTGTCAGGATGATGATGATGATGATGATGGAATTTTTACAGAAATATCGTTGAATGTTGGAAGATGCAGAAACACTATCGGCACTTCTGCCTCAATATTAACCACGAGGATATGGCCTGAAAGTATATTGTAACGCGAATTTGACCCTAATCGTGCCCCAAATCTCAGAGCTGTTTCATTGGTAGCCACCGTCGAGTTGAAATCAAAGCAAACCTGAGCTAACTGCAAAATCAATGGAGCTAAATTTCCTTTGTTTAATGATTCCACTAGCTCCACCCAACTTCGGAGTCACTCCTATCAGCGATAATAAAATACAATTGGCATGGACACCACCAACGGAGATGACCGGCGTCAAATTCTTCTTCGCCACGACACTCGAAAACAATCGTCAAACATGCGAGGTTGATGCAGATGCCACAAACTGTACCATCAACGGTCTCACCGCCTACACTAACTATGACGGTGGTCGCTCCAGGCGTGTGACAAAGCAGAGGTCTCTAAGGAGAGACTCTGCAGTCAATCTTTCATTAACGAAACAAGGACTCTTCCGGCAGGCAAGTTTTCAAGATTATTTGTTATGTTTGTCTTCACGTAGGTCTTAAAATAGTTTTGAAACTAGGAGATGTGGCGTTTAGATGGCGTGCAATGGTTTGAAACACTTGAAATAAATAAAAAGTCGGGTATTTATTCAAAAGTCTACACTTTTGCCAGCAAGCGATTCGAATATCATTCATAATTGCATACGTAATAGGTGATATTCTTCATAGATTTCCATTCTAAAGCAATTGGCCTTGCTTTCATTTGTTAAATTTTACCGCCACCAACTCCAAGCCACCCCCGAGTCATTCCTGCCATCGATTTTCAAATCAGGCTTACATGGACAGCTCCATCGCAGTTCAGCGGAGTCAGTCACTTCTTTACCACGACACTGAAAAACAATCCCCAAACATGCAGGTTTAATGCGAATGCAACAACCTGCACCATTAACAATTATCCGTAACGGCTTGATATAGTTTGCTGAAGTTTTCTTAACTGGAATCGCCCAGAACCGGCTTGATTGTTGCATCTCAAACGAAACCACACCAGCTGGTTGACGTATAAGCGTAAAATGTCAAACAAACCACTCCAACTAAGATCATACCGATATGTGAAGATAGTCCTTTTTACGTTATCGTTTTCTACTTAAACACGAACCCAATCGGCTTTGTATAGGCCAAATGATGCCAGTTGGCTTTGATTATTCCATGTGATTGGCCAAATAGGTTTAAAAGACTCAAATAATTGGGATTTTAGAAGTCAGGAAGTCTATCCTTTTTTCTGTCAACCTTTCTGATGAGAAACGGAAGCCGATGGCAGTTATCGTCGCAGTGTTTGAAGTTTAATACTAAATATTGCGGTCCTAATTTAATATGGCGTTTCTCCGCTCACGAGAGACAGGTAATTTCTTGTTGCGTATCTCCGACCTATAGAGCAAACAGCCACGGTCCACGCAACATCCATTATAGCCTTGTGCTCTTGATCAGACCAGACCACCAAGTCATGTTTGAACGAACCCTACAGCCAATTCCGAACATCTGAACGTACTAGGTGTCACATTTCGGTCGTAGGGTCGCTAAAATTATCGAAACAAACGCCTCAAACCTATAAAACGCGTTCGAGTTACGTAAACGTTACGGCATGTTCAGCGAGTTGTCGTATGGGCTTGCGCTTTGAGATCATTTGCCGTGTTCCTCCGAGCCGATGTCTGGGTGTACACCATAACTCACTGATATTAACGACAGAAAACGTGGACGAGACACCATACGAATCATTTTATTGGCGATTCTTGTGCATTCATATAGGCCCAGCTGGCTTTACGGCATACCCCAAAAGCGATTCGAGCATATTGTTGAAGTGGACGCCGTTGTCTGGCGACTCCGACCCTAAAAAACGCGTTGTACACACTTAACAAAAACGGCGCACTAGACTGCAACTATTACAACATATCCGAAACAATCCTCGGTTGCGTTATCAACGACCTCGACGCATACACAGACTATGAGGTTTCGCTGAAGTTGTGTGACCAGCCTTCACACGAAATCAACACTCTCTGTACTTCTTCCTCTACCGCAACCACGAGGACGCGACAGGAAGGTATGATGTTATACGATTCAACCATTAATGATCCCTACATCCCAAGTTGCGTTAATTTGTCTATGGTATCGCTAGTGATATTTCAACTGTCACTTAATTGCTGCAATCCAATAATATTTCAATCAATTAAATATAATTGGCATTTCCTTGAAAGTGCTGGCTGCACACACAATAGCACGATGGATATTAACCATCTATGGAAAGTGAATTACGGATTCGTTTCGCTTAATTGCCTGGTGTGTGAGCTCTTGCGAGTGCAAAGCCAACAAGGGCCTCGACCTGGGAAGGCCCTGTGTGATGCTGCTGGTCTTATCTGCAGAGCTCATTTTTTTGTGATCCGAAAAGAAAACTAACTTGAGATGTAGCAAACAAAAAACCTCTAATAACGATGACAACTGTAAGCGATGTTATTTGTGGAAACATCTCTGTCTTTGGTGGTCAGCGGCTAGATGAAAAAAAAACATGAACTAACAGCGAACATTTACCAAGCTTACTTCCCTTTCTGTAATCATGCTACTAGGTCCACGCAACTTCAAAGCAGCGCCAATCAGTGATAATCAAATAAATGTGACATGGTCAGCTCCAGCACAGATGGCCGGCGTGAGCAACTTCATTGTCACGGCAACCGGAAATAATCCTCAAACATTTGACGTGAATTCGAATACCACAACCAGCACCATCGGCGGCCTTTCGGCCTTCACAAACTACTTGGTGTCGTGTGAGGCGTGTGACGGAGCGTCAAGTGTTTTAAAGAGACGCTGCAGTGAAACGGTTACTTTACAAACGAAGACTCTTCCTGCAGGTAGTTAGTCAAGCAGTTTATTTAATTGAGGAAACGTCCGTTTAAAAATAAATCAAATATAAGCTTTTCCGAGGAGTGCATATCGAATATTATACGACTCTTACTTTGTGGCCCAGTACAACAGCCAAACTATGATTCTAAGAAGGTCGTAATTACGATATTGTCCGATTCCCAAATCGTTTGCTACTTGGAATCCGTCTTCTTCTGCTTTGCTTCAGAAGTAACGCTTTGATGTTTCGTGTCTCGACGTTGCTTGTTTATCCCAAACAGAGGTTTACATCTCTTGGTACATTCCGCGTCTCATTTCGCAGCAAAGGTTTCTGCCACTCACTCGTCCTTTTTTGCTAAAAGCCGAACGATTGCTGTCTTCAGTCGTAACGGGAATTGTCACTATTGATGAGAATAAGGTGTCTTATGACAATGGTGTTCAAGGAGTGTTCATTGGACCCCATTTCGTTCCCTATAGCCCCCATATCGCCGGCTGCAAACAAGACATGGTGAAATCGTGACATCAGTTACCACTTCACTGTTTTTGTAGAGCCGTCTACTTCCAGCTGGCCTTACTTTTCATATTTCTTATATTAATATAGTTGTGCTACTTTATAAATATTGTGGCTAACATGAAAAAACAACCAAGCCTGTTGTCGTTTTTTTAATTATATAACCAGCCCTTGCCGACGTCAGAGTCCTTCTTGTCAACGAGGATCAAATAAAATTGGAATGGGCAGCTCCCACGTCCGATGTCAATTTTGTTTTTGCCACGACAAACGGGAGCACACCTCAAAAATGCAAGGAGAATGCGAATACCAAAGGTTGTATAATCACCAGTCTCTCCGCCAACACTGTCTACAAGGTGTCGTTAGAAGCGTGTGACAGAACAGAAGCCGCTCTTGACAGACTGTGCGGTACAGCGATTTCGAAAATAACGAAGACTCTTCCGGCAGGTAGGTAGTCCAGTAGTCGACCATATGCCAAATACAATCGATCTTGCTGTCATTTCTTCAATGCCTAAACCCTCATTCGCTCAGACTGAACCCCAAGTAACGCATGGGGTGAATATCGCTTTTTAACTTACTCGAGGGTTATACAAGAGGCCACCAGCTTCCTCATCAACGACCTCGGCGGTGACACTGCGTACGTGGTGCGGCTGGAAGGTTGCGATTTTCAGATGAGCGTGACGAACAAATTAGGGGCTGCAACAATAATTGGTTGTGCGGTTATCCTTATCTTGATTAGTTGGTTGATGGCTACTGGTATTGTTGTTTGAGAGTGCCTAGTTGATTTTCCCAGTCAGGGTTCCTACAATTCACGCAGCCATGAAGACTCAATTATGCACGCCCTAGATCGAAAAAAACGAGGGTTTTGCTCGGTTTGAGGTATATGATTCTACATCCATAGAACAGCTCGCAAACCGACGACAGATATTTACAAAGCACTTTGTGGGAACAACCAGATCTTTGGCGACCACACCGAACCCAACCCGCTAAGTGTTACTTATTTTATCATGCAACTAGTTCCACGCAACTTCAAAGCAGCTCCAATCAGTGATAATAAAATAACCATGACATGGACAGCTCCAACGCAGATGTCCGGCGTGAGCAACTTCATTGTCACGACAAACGGAAGCAATCCTCAAACATGTGAAGTGAATGCAAATGCCACAACCTGCACCATCGGCGGCCTGGCAGCCTACACTGAATACGAGGTTTCGTTAAAGGCATGTGACAAAAGTGAAGGCATTCGAGGCGACCGCTGCAGTCGAGCGGTTACAAAAAAAACGACGACTCTTCCAGCAGGCAAGATGTCTATTATTTTGTTTTACTTTTCGGTTTTAAAATCTATTTAATTTTTGTAAGTTGGTTGAGTATTACAGAAGACCTAAGGGACTAAGAAATTGAATTGCGACGCGATAATTAATGTTTGGGAGAATCCTTTTGCTTGACCCCCAGGTTGGGTAACCAAAAAACCGTGCCAGGCGACGTGTGACTGGTGATTTTGAGTCTGACAGGTTCTGCATCATCCTTTATTCAAAAAGGTGCCACTGTGTTGTTTAACTGTTCCGTGATGCATCAGCCACTTCCACCTCTTCGGCGGATCTTGGCGCGCCGCGACCTTTGCAATACTCCTCTAGGACGTGAAATAAATGAACAAGAAAATCTACACTATTCGAATGTTGTTTACAAAGGCCATACGTGATTCAATTCGCAATTTCTGTTTTTTCCACCAGGTCCAGCTGGCCTTACGGCGACCGCTCTAAGCGATTCGGGAATACGGTTGACGTGGGATTCTGTTGCAGAAACTAAGCTGCCCCTCATGAACTTCTTTTACACAATTAACAAAAGCAGCCGGCAACATTGCATTTTAAATTTTAACGAAACCAGCTGTGTAATCAGAGATCTCACGGCATACACCAACTACGAGATATCGCTGGAGGTGTGTGAGCCGTCTTCAGTTCAAAAAAACACCACCTGTACTTCTCCTTCAATAGCAACTATAAGAACACTACCGAAATGTATGTTTTAACGCGATGTTAACCTCAATAGAGCCTCACGTCTTATTAACGTTAATCTGTCAATCATCTCTCTGTCTAAGTTTAAACTATCAGTAGATTACTGGAAGCGAATAATGCTGCCATCACCAAGTGCCAATTAACACCAGTCGGAATTGTTTTAACCTTACTAAAGCCTCAATAGAGCCTCGCATCTTATTTGCGTTCTTCTGTCAATGGTCTCATTGTCTACATTTACATAACGAATTAACTAAATGATTCCAGCCATAAAAAGGTTATTTGTCGGAACATCTTGGTTCTTGGTTGCCGCCTGGTCAAATAAAAGAAACGAATAGTGAACGGCGAACAATAATGAAGCCTTTTTGATACTAGCTCCAAGCAACCTGCAGACCACTCTAGTCAGCGATAAACAGATAGAATTGACATGGACACGTCCAACGCAGATGACCGGCGTGAGCCTTTTCTATGCCAAGACAGACGGGTTGTTTGCTGGAAAATGTGAAGTGAATGCCAAGTCCAATTCTTGCATCATCAGTGGCCTAATCGCCAACACGGACTACGAGGTGTCGCTAAAGGCGTGCGACAAAGCAGAGAACCATGTCGACAGAGTCTGCAGTAACGCAATTAATACCCAAACTAAGACGCTTCCATCAGGTAATTCGTTTATGTTTTTTTAATTCTCTACGCGTCGGCTTTAACGCTGATTAAATATAAGTTTGGTATTGGATTTTCAGAAAAATTCAATATAACTAATATTTGTTTGTTATTAAACATTTTGCCGGCTTTAGTTAAGCACAGCCTGATGGCAAATCAATGTGTGTCTTTATCATTAATTATGACAGATGAATAAACAGCAGAATCCACAAATGTGGGGTTTTCTTTGTTAAATTTAGTAATCCTAAATGTTGAATACCAACGAAAACCAATACAATTTACTTTAATTTCTTTAATCGTAGCAATAGATCCAAGCGGCCTTCATGCAACTCCTCTCAGTGATAAACAAATACTATTGAAATGGGAATATGGAATTCCGCTGAGTAGTGTGACCCACTTCTTTGCCACGACAAACGGAAGCATCCCTAAAACATGTGAGGTGAATGCAGATGCCAGAAACTGCACCATCAGCGGCCTGGCCACCTACACGGACTACGTGGTGTCGTTAGAGGTGTGTGACAAAGCAGAGGGCGCTCTAGGCAGACGCTGCAGTCCAGCTGTTTTTAAGAATACGAAGACTCTTCCGGCAGGTACGTAGTCAATATATTTGTCTTCACGGCGTTTTAAAAATTTATGAAATTTCGGAAAGATTCTTGTTCGTAACCGCACGGTAAATGTGGTGTACTGTTCTCAAGCCCGTATCACTAAACAACTCGCGAGACATTCAGTGAATAAAGCAGCGGTCAATGTAAACAATTAAGAGGAGACGACACCATCGAAAAATATCCGTCCGGGGTTTCCCAAACCTAAAAAAATCGTAAAAATTCGAATGATCCAAACGCAAATAACCACTTCTTATGATTATTGCGTTTGCCGAAATGTTCAGTGACGTTTAGATTTACGAAAAATCATGTACATCTTCCTATCATTTCCTAAATTAAACCACTAGCTCCAAGCAGTGTCGAAGTCACTCCATTAAATGGTAAACAGATAAAGATGACATGGGCAGCTCCAACTCCAATGACCGGCGTCAGCCATTTCTTTGCAACGACAAACGCAAGCAATCTTCAAAAATGCGAGGTCGATTCAAATGGCAGAGCCTGCATCATCAGCGACCTCACAACCGACACGGACTACGAGGTGTCGCTTCAAGCGTGTGACAGAACAGAGGCCGCTCCTGGCAGACTGTGCAGTACAGCGGTGTCGGAACTAACGAAGACTCTAAGTGCGGGTAGGTAGTCAAGCGGTGTATTTATTTATCCATCCACACATGCGTAATTAAATTAATCAAATATATTTTAGTCATTTAGATGACATCATATTGAATATTATACTAGCCTCACGATGCGACCCGCTGAAACGGCTATTATTTTGCTCGCAACTAATTTCGTTGCGACCGCCTCCAACTTATTCCACTTGAAATATGTTTTCATGTTATGATGCTTCTTGTAAGTATATCACATGCGAATTAAGATAGGCAATAATGTTTTTTCTGTATCTTAAGCTTAACGTTTGAAGGTCACCCCATTTTCAATTTCGTTACAAACCTTCCTATTTGGTGGATATGAATCGCGGAAGAGGACAGGTTACAGTCTAGGTCTCGCAAGCAAAGGTCGAGACGACTAATCTACGCAATATCGTTTTTGCGTGGTTTGACTTACGAGTATCTCAACTAGGAACGTTTAATCGAGCAGGCATTAGGGCATCTGATCTCTTAGTACAATGCTGAGGACTCCAGACACTTATTCTGCATTGTACTTGTCTTGTAGGTTCTTCCGCTTTCCCGTTGGCTTGCGTGGTCGTCGGCGTTACATGGGCATCCTCCTTCTGCTTCTGATCATTCTACTCGTCGCGTCCCAGGTTGAGTTACCTTACAGTTTCATTGATTTGTCTGTTTCGAAATTGAGCCATAACACTGATGAAACTGTACATTTACAATTTCACACGAAAGCAATTTTCTTGTATCGATAAATGTAATTTATTGTGTTTTGCATTGTTTAGAAAACCAACCGCCCCTGGATTTTCGCGATCCCACCTTCCTCAAACCGATTTTGAACTTTCAATACACAATTTTCTCATTTATAAAATAATGTTGCTTTCAGATAACTTTCGATTGAATAAAACATACTGTCCATGTATTCTTCTAACCTTTAAAATGGAGGCAACTGAGAAAATCGTCGTGTTGGTGACCTAAATGGTCGAGATGACACTCCAGATACTCACACATTCCAAAAAACCGTTTTCCCCTTAATACCTATCGTCGTCCATTTAGCGCTGATGGGACCTGTATTTGCTCTTTTTGATTCTATTTAAATCTTCAAGGCGCCGATTTGTTTGTATTTGACTTCCCTCACAACGACGTAGACTCGTGCCCACAACAATAAGGTGAAATTACCCAACTAATTGTTAGTTGTCCCACCAATCGTATTAGGCCTCTATTGCACCCCACCCCATTTTCACCTACAACCCCAACTTAATATCTTGTAACTTACTTGTCTTACTCAACATACGCGGTCCGCTAATTCTACACCCAGCATTCCACTTCTGGAAACATTGTGGTCGAAATTTAATCGACTATCACCGGATCACATAGTCTACTCTTCATTTTCTGCAACACAATTCAACAAAGGGGCCCGTGTGGATATTAAGCACACACTGACATACGTAGAACCATTTCGATTAATTGAAAGACAATAAAAACATCATCTCGAGCCACTGCTCGTGGAAATGCCTTCTGGTTGAGGTGACCTCAGGCGGTGTGCGCGGGGACCTCAGGCGGTGTCGGACCAGCCGAGGGCCTCTAAGAGGGCATCGCAGAGGGCGGGGGATCGGTGCCTCTCTCTGGCAGACGTCAGCACGCGGCGGGTCGTGTCGGGCGCCACGCCACCAATGCGCAGCACCACACGCGCCACGGCCGCCCGAATAAGCGGGTCTGTGTCGTCGAGGTGGACGGCAACGCCGCTGGCAAGGTCCTCGACGACCGCTGAGTAGATTGGGTTCAGGGATTTGGCGGTGCGTGGGTTGTCGCCCGATTGGGTGGCGTTACTGACGTGCTTCGACACGGGAGGGGGGCCGTCAACCAGGTTGGGCGTCATCACCCAGAACCACGTAACAAAGACGTCCGCTGCGCGAATTCGAACCTGAAAAGGGAAAACGCGTGGTGCTTTATTTGGGACATTATCGTTCCTATGGAGGTTTCGGTGGAAGACTCTGAGGAGGAGGACGTTGAGGAGGAGAAGGAGGAGGGGAGGAGGAGGTGGAGGAGGAGGTGGAGGAGGAGGAGGAGGAGGAGGAAGGCGAGGGGGATAAGGAAGACGTGGTTATTCACCTCGTCGGAGACATCATCGAGGGCCTTAAGGAGGCAGGGGTAGAACCTATAGACCTGATCACCCAGAGAGCCAGGCAGGGGTGCCGTCAATCCGGGCATCTTGTCCCCATGCTGAGCGAAGTCGACTTCAGGGCCCTTGACGGACTCGGGCATCAAGGGGAGGAACCAGGCGGGCGAGCGCACAAAAACCAGTTCACCCGCCTGGTCGGCAATCTTCCCTTGTCCACCGCATCCCGAGAAGATGCCTCCGAAGAGGAGGGCGAGACTGGTACAGGCCAGGAGGCGCGTGGCCTCAACGTCGTCTGTCAGCATTCCCCCCAGGCGCGCCAACAGGTTGCTGAATGTACGTGGAGAGGCGGCACTCACGAGACCGATGTTCGGCAAAACACCCTTTTTCGGGGGCGCCGACAAATCAACCGCGCGGATTCTCCGGCTAAGCAGACCTTGTGGGGCAGCAGAGGGGGGGGGAATGAAATCTGTTGAATGTGCATCTTCATTCCACCCACCAATCTCGTGGCATGAAGACTATTCAGCCGAACCAATCGAGTTGCAAGAACGCCCATTTGGCCCAATAAATAAGTGAGGACAAAAGCCGGCTACTGCTTCATGGATGCTATTCAAGTGAAGATCCTTGGAAATATGTCGTACTTGTGGAGGCACAGCAACCACGTCCATCATTATTCCCAGCCGGTCACCACCAACACAAATACTAAGCCTGGTAAACGTAATAGCCAAACTTCGGTGATCGAACCAGAGTCCGTGTCATGTTCGCTGCAATATCCAACCCCCACCCGCAACCGGTAACCTGGAGATTGCTATTCAACAACGCAATTAACAGACTACATTCATACCGTTGCGACCGATCAGTTCAGTGACCTTGCCGCGGGTGGGTTCGAGGCGCAAGTCGACCCACTCATCGAGCATCGTCTCGGTGGAGTTTATGGCAGGCTGCTGCTGCTGCTGCTTCTCCATTGCACCCGAAACCGAGGCGGCTGCCCGTTGGAGCGGAACGACGGCCGCCAGAAGAGCCACCAGGGAGGTAGCAGCCGCCTTTCGCATCGCCTCGGCTGTCCGACCGGCGCGCCACACACACGAGGGTAACACAAGGTGTACAAGGCAGTAGCGGAAGAGCTTCGGTCGCGTGAGTATCAACTAGTGTTTTTGAAAATGAAAGTGCTACTTATAACTAAGTAAGTAGCCAATATATTATACAACACAGAAACCCACCCTGACACGAGCGTGCTCCGTAAGTCGCATGAGGAGTAGAAGACCGCGTAGATGCAACTCTGCCTCAGTAGCAATGGATAGCGGATTTCTTGACCCCGCGACCTTTTCATCTGCTTCTCCCTCTTCCGGTTTGCACACCTCTACGGGTTGATTTAGCTTGCAGCCGCGCTCGAGCAGCTGCAGTGTCAAGAGGAGACAGTTCTCCTCTTCGGGAGGAGACGCTGGCGTTTGATGCTGGTGCGGCATGGCTTCAGCGGTGGTGCAACACTTACAGGACCTCGGTTCAAGGCCCAAGAGGAGTCCTGGGCCCGCAGACAGGACGGCGTGGCTGAAGATGGCGAGACCCATCGACTTGGGGTGCCACCCGCCCGAAGCAACGCGGTGCTCTTCAACGCGTCGCAGCAACTACAAACGATGCCTCGGTGATTAATTCAAACACCCTGAAATTTAGGGTTAAGGAGAGGTTGGGAGAGGCACCTTCGGTAGCTGATGCCCATAGAGCATCTCAAGCAATGCGCCAGCTCGTTTGGCCGTCGCGACGACCTCGTATTCTTTGGACTCACGCGCATTGGTCTCCTCAGCGTTCTGAGATATTTTCGGAGCGTGGAATTCGCAGCGAAGTCGCTGGGTGGCGGGCAAGAGGGGAGTTTGGTGACGTGACAATTTGCAGAGTAACTGGCCGACCTGATCGTTAAACGCCGTTGCAAATTCTGTTTTTTCCGCGCCGTCCTCCCACGAGGCACTAACTGCCAACAGCTGGAAGAAGGTGTCTTCCAGGACCTTCAAAAGGATTGGTCGTTAAAACAGTCGGAGCATGTAGGCATGTACATACCTTACGACAGATATTCTCCAGAAATGTGATAGGCGCCGGTGGTACAGAGTTGCCGTCTCCAGCGACGGATGCCGAGGTCGTGTTGTAACTCTCAATGAGTTCATCAAGAACGCAGGTAAGCGCATTGGCACACTCAAGGATTCCCGCCTTTGTTGCAAACGCCGAACAGTTAATTTGATCCTCTGATGTCAAAAACGATGTGATTTGGAAGAGGGGGCAGCAGCACACGTTATCTGTCCCACCGCAGTCGATTAGCTCGTCCAAAGAAGCCCCTGCAATCAGATTGGCCAGGAGGAAATAGTTTCCGGCCAGACTGGTTGGTGACGTGGCTTCGAAGCACCTTCGTGCATTCTCGCGAAGCAGCTTCCACCATACCTGAACAGTGAAAAGATGGTTGTACACCTCTGGGACACACAATAAGAAATAAGCGGTAAGAAGAGGTAAGAAGAATCGACCTTTGACGAAACAAAACAACTAGTGTAGCGTGCAGCGGCAAACAGCTGGTGGAGAACATAGAGAGCCTCTCCGGTCTCGGCACTAGGAGCCTTGAGAGTTGATTGGCCGGTTTGTGGGGTTGACGACGCATGGAGGTCCCCCAGAAGTGGAAGATTGCGTTGAGGAGCCATGAGGATAAGGAAAAGAGAACCACCGCCCGAATTTGAGGAGGTGGTCCGCGAAATGGCATCTGCGATCCCTGTTGCCAGGCCGGTGATGAGGAGCTGGGAGTGTTCAGTTACACCGGCCTCGAGGTGTAAAATTATGATGGGCAAGAGACTAGACGCCTTTCTTCGGGTCTCTGAGAGCCAGTCTGCGAGATCCCGACATAATCCGGGCAATAGGCGTGATGCATTGCGGTGCATGAGCTCTCGGCATCCTAAAGGACAACATTTCGTGGTAATTCACGGTGTCCTCCTGGCACCTAACCTGAACCTGTGCGTACTATTATCTTGCTACGGCTTGTTAGGAAGGCTAAATAGTTTCGGGTAGCCAGAAATACAATACTGGACTAATCAATCGTCAGATAAATGATTCCCTGGATTCTTAATGAATCAATGCATCGGACTCATCCTCTAGTAGGACATAGCGGAACAAAGCAAAAAACGAAACTGGATTTACCAAAGTTCGGGCGCATTTGATTGCCGGGGTAGTGGAGTGGCTTCCCAGAATCAAAGTCAATTTTATCTTTCAAATCCTTCTCGTTTTCCGTTTGATACTTTATGCCAATGTCATACCACAACGCATATGACTCGTCTCGGATATCCTCGATTTCGTCGATTTGACCACATAAGATAAGAGGCATTAATTTGGCGTGGTAGGAGTATCGATCGCACAATTCCAAAAGCCAGGTACCGACAACTTTAATTACAGCGAGTCGAACTGCGGACGAAGAATCAAAAAGTCGCTGCGTTAGGGGTGTGATTGTGTAGTCGACAAATTTTCCAGTACAATGTTGAAATACGACCCCGGTGGCTTCTATTGTAGCCACGCGAACTCGGTGTTGTTGATGAACAATATTTTTAAGAAGTGGTTTCAGTAAAGGCTCGGCTGATTGGTGGAATGGTGTAGGAAATTTTTCAGCAAGAACCTTAAGGATATCGCAACATTTGATTTTGACTTCGTGATAGCTGTCTTCTAATGAATGTCGCAATATGTGACAGTAATCAGCCGTAAAGCAACCACCATGTTTAAGTTTGAGCAGAATTTCAAAGAGGAGTTTCAACGAACACAATCTAATCTCTTCAGAATCCTCACGGCAGCCTTCCATTGCAAGCCTTTTGGTTAATATTTGCGTGACTTGAGGAAGGAAGCAGTCAGTCTCGACGAGCTTTTCACAAAGAATCGATAACATATGAATACTTCTTTCCCTGTGGCTTTCTGCGGTATCAGCAATTGATTGAACAAGGTGAGGCAAAATGACGGTACAATATGACTTTGCATCCTCACCACTTGATTTTTCAACATTTTCCGTGAGATCAGATTCCACAGCAGCTAAAGACTCGCTGCGTTTGTGTTTACTTTCACTTGAAAGCAAGCAAAGAACGCGAGAAGACTCGGATAAACGAAACACCATTATCACGACGAGGAACGCTACAATTCGGTAGAGTGTAAATGTTCATTGGTGGATTAATTTTGTGGTATCTACCAATCGAGATAGACCATACAAATACGTACAACCTTAGAATTTTTTTCCAAATAAAGCTCCTTATTTTTTTAATATTTAATTAAATATAATAAAAAAACTTTTATGTTGAATTAAATTTATTTGTTTATATCGATGTAGTGTATAGCAACGCGTCTGCTGCCATCTCAACTTTTTTGGATTATCAAGGCGATCTACTAACAACATGCCGGTAATGTCTTGTTTGCCATTGGTTTATTTATTTTATTGGAAATCAATGGCTTGTTGTATGGCTTTTAAAGTTATCGGAATTTAAGCTATGTTGGTTGGCGTTTTAAATATTTCGTTTGAAAAGAATCCAGAAAACTATAGCGAAATTAAGGATTTGTCGGTATAATAAAAATAATTGTCTAACTCACCAGTTTTCATGGATTTATCCGTTACAAAACGAAAATACTTACCGAATGCCGAAAAAACTTTATCGCCGACGCAAATCAATATTCGACATTTCTTAAGGCAAATCGACGTCCTAAAAATTATTTTGTAAAAAGACTTCGATTTACGCCACATCGAGCCACATTACGCGTTGTGACCTTAATAAAGCGTAAAAATTATTATTATTATTATGTTTGCCAATTTTTTTAAACTTCGAGGGATAACATTTTCTTTTCCTGCCAATTTACCTCGTTGTTAGTTCGTTTATTCCTGTCAAATAAGTCTACACCTGCAATGTACAATCGCCACTTCTAGTCCTCATGACCTTAATAAAGCGAATACCATTATTGTTATGCATGAGATCACATGTAAGAAGTGGGCTTATAGACGCAGAATTTAAATCACCACATAGTAAGATCAAAGAATAATCCATCATTGAAGAAATTCAAGTTATCATGAAATCATATAACTAAGCTTTATCCGCTCTGTTTGAAGATGGCGACATGAAAATTGTGAAGAGGCCTTGAATGGCACATAATAGCGACACATTCCATAGCACTGGTTGCAAGAAAAAACAACATTTATTTGACCAGCTCAGATTGATGCGCCTCGCGACACCACCCCTATGACATAAACACGATAACCCTGAGGAAAAATTATTCGTAGAATTGGCTATGAATGTTAGGCTGTGAATATTAAATCTCAAGCAGGCAAAAACGATATGAATAATAAAACTAGTTATGATCACTACAAATTAACGAAGAGTTGAGTTTTACAAATAAGACAGTTGTTAATGCTACAAGACAAGCGAAATAGGAATACTTATGAACAAAGTTACTAAATTTGCACTAAATTCGTTTAATCAATCGAATTAATAGAAATGCGTCTGGAACTTTCGACCTCAATTAACACGCCACACGAACTAATTGGGGTTGCGCGGTAACTTTAATCTCTGGCCTTGCCGTTCTCACCCGAGATTTCTTTCGTGCGATTTTCGTGCAATTTTTTATCAATTAATATGGGACCTCTACGGTGTTTTAATAAAGGATGCGGAAAAGAATTTGATCCAGAAAAAAATTCAGAAGGTACGCACGGGCCTGTTCAAAAAATGGTTAGATTCTTGTTTATACCACCCGGGAGAACCAATTTTTCACGACGCTAAGAAGAAATGGTCTTGTTGTAAAAAATACAGTACTGATTTCACGGAGTTTCTGAATGTGAAAGGATGCGCTACTGGTTTGCACAACCCAGAGAAGCCTAAGACTCAGGTTACTGACGTGCCGAAACTGGAAGTGAGCAATTTCATGTGCTCTGACTACTTAAATGCAGATTGATGCCCAACCTCCAATGCCGGTTGTTTCTAAGCAAGCACCCAAGGCTCCATTTGAAAGGCCACCGCGTGATGCTCCTTTGATAACTCTCACACTGGTTGTGTCCACCAGTCTTAAAAACGCATTGGCAGCATTAAAGAAGAAATCTATTGTTACGGAATCAGAAGCCTCTGGCGATCAATGTACGTTTTAAATACAAAAGTAATTGCCATTTCACCGTATAATATGCATATTTTGCGTTGCTTCAGCCACCGTTTCTCTGTCGACGCCGTGTTGCAATAGTGGATGCAAATCCGTAAGCACCAAACCCATTCGTCGTATTACATTTTTTCTAGATATATTTGGGTCCAGAAAGCAATACAGAGACTTGCATGTATCACTCCGGTGTTCCTATTTTTCACGAAGGGTTTGTGCGATTGCACCGAATATTGTAAAACGTTTAGACTAAAATTTTGGAGTTGCTGTCAAAGAAAGACAACAGAGTTTGATATGTTTTTAACGCAAGAGGGTTGCACCGCTGGACGTCATGCCTGGACCAAAGAGGTATTGCCATCGCCTTATAGACCCATTGTTCTCTTTCACAGAGTAGGTAATCCATGTTTGTCCTCCTTAAACAGGCGGCCTCTTCAACCAATCTGATGGCTTCCCCTGCCATGACCCAGTGCCGTTTCGATTGGTTCCAGATGCCAGAAACCGTTACGCTGTCGATTTATTCCAAGAATACCCTGCCCGAATCCGCAAGCGTGAGGTGTAATGGCGTTTGCCTTACGGTCGCTTTCATCTACGACGGTGGCGATTCTCGATTTGAAAAGTCCTACAGCTTGTTTGGAGTAAGTTTTAAGGTCATGCTAAATAGTGTTATTTTTGCGTTGTGCGAGTCCTAACTGGGGAGAAATGGACCTCCATTATGGTGAATTACAGGCTAACGCCGATTCGCGTCCCGTTTATTGATTGTTCCGGGCATTATTTACACATTCTCCTTCTCCGCATAGGTTATCGATGTGGAGAAATCCTGTGTCAAGCTGATGGCAACAAAGGTCGAAATCGTGATGCGCAAATCCGAGGCCTCCTCCTGGTCCAGTCTGGAGTCGAGGCAGGATGGTAATGTCGATGAGTAATTTCTCCTCGTTAGCGAGACGTCAAGTTTCAACAACCTTGTTTATACACATGTTACTGTAACGCGCCTGTTTTCGTAATATGTGACGACTGCGGGTAAGAGCGCTTTTTCAACAAACAGGGATGTGCTTATATTGTCTAAAAATCATTATAATGGTATCATGGCCTCCCCGAGGCACAGGTTAATCACGACAACAACGGCTAAATGAAGAGGTTGGAATAAATGACACGGAATAATTGATGTTATTATGCTAGATTCAGAGAGCGTCTGTAGTGGCAGGATCCTAGATGCGGAATTTGCGGTTTTTGTTCACCCCGAATAGTTGCTCACGCACCTGGGGCATCATCTGTTCGGCGACCTGGTCCAAACGAGCGTCCAAGGTGTTGTCGACGCAAATGCGACCACCGTGTACAGACAATCCCACACCGCCGCAGCTACGACAGAAGATGAGGAGAGGGGTTACTGACAAGCGGCCTTTTTATATCGATAAAGGTCAGGTTATGGCTAGGCCACTTACCTATTAGCTGGCAGAAATGTTGACGTATCGACGGTGACCTTGCAGGTAATTCCGGCTATACGTTGGACCTCCGCGACACAAGCCGGGAGGAGAGACTACGGGGTAAAAACAATCCGTATACGAATGGCTGTATTCTAATGACCACAGAAACCAACACTGTAGTGTCCATATATTTGCTTCCACACAACGCTGTCATACCTCGACGAGTTTCAAATCCTGATGCCTGCATCTTAGCGTTACTTGGGGTTCAACCAGTTGAAGAAGACCCTATCACAACGAGAAGAAATTACAAGTCAGCCAATACGAGTAGCCATATAAGATGACCTTGATATTCGGGATCTTGGTGAAAAACGTATGAGGAGCCTTGCCTAATGAATGTTGACTGCTTGCAATGCCAGCCGACTTTCTGATGACTTATATACAGAACACATTGGGTCACACTAAAATACATACCATAACTAACCTGTATAATGAGGCCACTTAGTGTAGATCCGTATGCATTTGAATCTTTCGCCGTTGCCAAGAGGCGTGTACGGCTCTCTTGGATAAGGTCCTCAATAAATCGCTCGCGGTTCGATAACACCTCGAGGCGTGCCTGGTGCATTAAGTTGGAATCTTGTCTATAAGATAGCAATTTAATTATACAAGCTATTCAGACACTTGCATTTTCTTGGTCATTTCGAGTTGTTTCTCCTTTTTGGAGTAAAATTCCATTATATTCAGTCGTTGATTTTGGACAAGTCGAGATTTTTCAATTTGAAATTCTTCCTCGGCTTTGGCGTCGATTTCCTCCACCTTGGTGTTGGCTTCTTGGTCGATGAATGCTACCAAACGCTGAATCTATAAAAAAAATAATGGCATTTTCGTTATGTGGAGATTCTGAGCTGGCATCCCTGCACAGCTTCATTATTTACTGGTCGTAAGAAATACATTATTTGGCTTTGGTGTTGGGCGTAAACATTGCTAATATTTGTAGATACCGTTAACATCAAGGGCCTACGAAAGTAACGACCGATAACTGCAAAATGAATGCTGGTTGCTGTTTATTGAAGTGTGTTGATAACTATGGCATAAAGGACTAATCAAGTAAAGAAAATTCCAGGAGTTTGAGACACGATAATATATCCATGTATGAGACAGTGGAGGAGAACAGATAAGACGTTCTATCAACAGTTGAGAAAACTCTGGCGAATGTTCACTATCGCTTTGATGCGTGTCAAGGCAAATCTCGTCGTATTTTGTTATGGATTAATAAATTGCAAACAACCACTTGTTTCAAAACATATCAGGCTGAAGTCTACCATCACAACAGTCAATAAAACTATTGGCATTTGTGACAACTTGATTACGTCATTAAAGTGGATAAATCAACAAAGGCAAAACGATACTATCGAAAAGCGTGAATAGTAGTATGCGTCGCATAAGCAAGTTGTGCATTTAAAATCTTAGATATCTAAATATTTACTTGTTTTTGGACGTCAGAATCATTAAGGGACATTTTGGAATCCTAAGGACGACGCAAATGGCCTCGAACCGAAACGTGTATAGTTAAACATATAAATTTTGTAAACAGTTTCTTCTAGGCTTCGGGATATTTTCGTGACATTGTTTGGTAAACAAAACATACAGATATGAAAATTTCCTCTCTTATCAAATATTGCAAACAGCTTGCTTTGCGTTCTTCTCCGCCCACGCGATCACCGTTAATCTAGATTAATAATAATTGTAGCGGCGTTATTGAGGTCACAAGGACCAAAACTTTCAGCATAAAACAAGAAAGTATAACATTATTAGATATAAAAATTGTCTTTTAGTCCCTGCTTCACCTACTCCGGTGAAACTAAAAATAAGGGCAAATAAGGAATGGCCGAAAAAACCGAATTCACATCTATTCAAACGGCCAAGTGACACCCTAAGACCATCAATTAGTTAAACATGATGCTTCCGCAGCTCTTCGTCCATTTCCCTTTTATAAATTGGAACGTTTACAATAGAAGCCAAAATATGCTTCAACTACAAAATGTAATTAACAGAGATCTTTTACAGTTGGGACAAGCATTTGAATGCCATTTGGCCTGATAGTATGTTAAATTTTTGAAATAAATTTCCACTCTAATACGAAACTCCTGATTCGAGGAAATGTGTGCAAAAGCTACGAGGCTTTTCGTGAGAATCTCCATTCGAATCGACTCCAAGCGTTCTGGATTCGTCTTCAGAGTAAGTGGGGGCAGGGAGTAGTATTTTAAGACCCAACTCTTCCATCGTAGAATAGATTTCGTAATCAAACAGTAACATGAATATAGGGTTTATAATTATTCAAAAATTTGATCGGCCGTAAATCTTATTGCCTTTGTTAAGATGTTTACACTTCGCATATCGAAAAAACGTCAGAGCCGACGAATCCGGATATTATTGTTTCAAGTAAAGCGTAAACATCACTCATTGCGTCGTCCATTATTTACAAATGAATTAATTCAACCTAACTCGAGGAAGCGGCTGTCTGCAAAATGTCATTTTCGTTCCCATTTTAGATGATTTTGGGCTGGGACATTGCTTGGCAAGATTCACAATCGGCTGGACAACTCATCACCCAATTGATTCATGATGTTGATCAAATCGAAAGCGCCATTGGTGATCGAATTGACAACTTTATACAAAATGTAGTCGGTGCAATAGCTTATCTTGTTATCGCCCTCGCAAAGAGTTGAACGCTTTCGAAGAAACTGTTTTCGCATTTGGCTCTCAGGAGAAAGAAACTAGACGTTATGAACGACAATTGAGCGCGTCTGCTCGAGTTTTCGTGTTTAAATCGGGGTTTATGGGAATTGGTGAGATTTATTTTGTTCCATGACTCGAGTGTAGCTATCTTTATTTGGTTTAACTACTTGTTGTGTTTTAGGTATGGGCTTAATTGGTTGAACAACATTTTGTGCTGCCGCTCTTGTTCTGTGGTATGGTGTTGAACTGATTTTGACCGAAGATTACGACACTGGTGATTTGGATGGAGTAAGAAAACGAATACATGCATCATTTTCTCTTTTACAGATTCTTTGGGCCTTTATTATGGACAATTACTCTCTTGGAAGAGCTCTACCTAATATCGAATTTTTCGTATCAGCTAAATTTGTAGGAGCGTCGATGTATCAAGCTATTCAATGAGCAAATCGAATAACATAATTTTGTTCTAAATATTATCTCTTACTTTGTTTACAATATCGACCAAATATCGTTACCTTTCGCTGATATAATTTGTGATGGACGAATGATTTAAGGGTTCAAAGGAAAAATGAAAATCTGCGATCATGAAGTTAAAGCGGGTTAATAGAAACACGATTTTGACGAAGCTTTTAAATTTTAACCTTCTTCTATATTAATTTCTTTCGTTTTTTATAGGATTGATCTGTACATTTGTCTCCATTCATATACTTCACGGTACATCTACGGTAAACATATTCATTTTCCGTACAAAGAAAGATATTCAATTTATTTATTAAAAAAAGAATTTTCTGGATGCACATTTTTGAAGGCTCTTTAGAAAAGGAGATTATTTGTTAGCCCTTGAATTCTATTGTTTTAATGCACAGTGTGAAGTGCGCTGAAGTTCTAAATCCATCTTTATTTTTTCCAATATGGGGGTTTCTCGAGCTAAAGAGTGTGGAATCGCTTCAAGATTCTATGAAAATCCCGAGATAATCGCAAATTTTGATCCCGTGAGGACGTGGTTGACGCGTAATCACAAAAAGTATACACAAGCTGAGCCACCTACCAATAAAAGCCTGGCTGGTCTTTGCTTCAACCTGTTAATGTTCCAGGAACAACATTTCGGGAAAAACGTAATAATTATCTTTTCAAAATAACACTTTCTAGGGTTCCATTATAAAGCTTCCTTCGCGGCTGTTCATGGATTTTAAGCCTGGGGGCTCATTATGCTGCATTTTTTTAGTGTGTCTGAAGTTCCGATATGACCAGGGTTGGAGAAAGCTGGACTTTAGTTCTCCACGTGTCGAAAAATTTCTCGAAATGTTCGATGCCATTAAACGAGAGTTGTCTCATCAACATTTGTGGTCTCGACCGTCTGTATATCTAGCCAATGTTGATGATGTAATTTGTTTTATGTTTATTGTTAACATGTTTGCTTTCTAGGATCTTCTCGTGGCCTTGAAAGAAAGTGTATCTCGTCTTGGCATTGCCTTTGCCAAAAACCCCGATGAAGCCACTCACATTATCCATCCGCCACCAGACAGTTGGTCAGCAGACGAACACCAGGACTCTGTTTGCCAGCGATTCCGATTAATTTTCAAGGAAGGACGCGGTCTTCTCTTGCATTGGCTGTATTCTCCGGGCTCCTTTGACAGTTGGCATACAAGTCAGTTTCGCAACAGACATACACACGTGACTAAATCTCGTTGTAATTAAGTAGCGTTTCTTTTTGCAGACCTGCCTTCGGAATGGCCCGTTGATATTGAGCCGGAACCGAGAATGCCTGGTGGCGCCGCGTGGAATGTAGACGCCAGGTGGGTACTCTACTCGGATGAACACCGAGAATGGATGCTGGAAGAAGATTTTCTCCACAGCAGCGGAGGTGCACACCCTCGAAAGTCATACACCTGTACGTAGACACACTGATTTTAAAAATTATTTTCAATTTCGTACCATTATCGTTTTATACTCCTAAAGTTGAAGAGTTCTTGGATTCGGCCAATAACCAACAGACACCGACCCAGTCCACTGGCTGGACCAGCTCCTTCTCAGCCTCCTCTTTGGTCGCCTCCCCTGGTCACCTACCCGCGTCATCTTCGTCATCTTCTGTTGCACCCTCTGTGGCAGAAATGGGTCACAAAAAGAAGAGGAAGCGCTCTCCATCACCATCCAGTGAATCCTATGGTGTCGGAGGCAATAGCAACACGTATAGTACAACTAGCAAAAAGAGGCGTCATGGATCTCTCGTGCCTGGTTCGACACCTGTCTCTAAGCACACATCCTCTCGGAAGGTCAAAAAAGAAGTATTAATGAATTCAAATAAATGATAATTTGTTTAGGAATACATTGAGTCAACGCCAGAGGATCAGCGTGACGATACCAATGATACCAATACTGATTTTACGCGCAATCTCGACGACCCAGAACCCCCGAATAGGGTCACACAGGTGGCACCGGGAACGCCAGTATCAATGCCTTCACGGAACTCGCGAACCTCTCTGGCCACAGCTGACATCAGTACGTCAATCGACGTTTATTCGCGGTCGTCACAGTTTTTTTGATAACCAAATGACAATAAATGCATTTTTCAGCATCTGAGCACATGACCAACCGATCTCCCAACCACGCCGAGGACGGGTCGGCGGGTGCTGATGGTTTGCCAGCCGCAGGTCACACGGGTGTCTCTGGTGGCGACGTGAGTGACCTCAGTGTCATCGAGCAGGCCCATTGCATCGTCATCCCCTCCTACTCGGCCTGGTTCGACTACAACGCTCTCCACGGCATAGAGAGGCGCTCGCTCCCCGAGTTCTTCAACGGCAAAAACAAGAGCAAAACTCCCGAAACCTACCTGGCCTATCGCAACTTCATGATCGACACCTATCGCCTCAACCCACAGGAGTACCTGACCTTTACGGCGTGCCGACGCAACCTGACGGGCGATGTGTGCAGTGTCCTGCGTGTTCACGCCTTCCTTGAGCAATGGGGGCTTATAAATTACCAGGTGGCGGCGCCCCTTGTTCCATCCGCTGGGGGCAGCTCGGAGGCCGTGCGAATTGCCGTCGCCGCCAGCTTGGGTCCACCCTCCACGGCTCATTTCAACGTACTCACCGACAGCGCCAGTGGACTGCAGCCATTGGGCAGCCAAAACGCCAGCGCGCTCGCCACTATCGGCGACGACAAACCCCCAAAAGAAGAGCAGCAACAGTCCAAACCTGACACAGCTGACCCTACTTATATCAAGGTGCGTGTGTACAGTAAACGTTTTAGATGTCACCCGACCTTCGTAACAACCTGTTGTTTTTTTATATAGTCCGAGGTTACAGGCGAGGGGGCAATAAGTGGCTGTGGACTATCGCAGACGGTCTCCGCAGGAGCACTAAGCGGACTGCCCGCCCCTTCGACCGGCGACCCACTCCTCCGTAGCGATCAATATCTTGGTGCCGCGGGGTTGGATGGAGCCGCTGGTGGCGCTGATGGAACGGTCCCGTACAATCCGATTATCGTCAAGGGAGCCACTAAAGACGGATGGACCGATCAGGAGACCCTGCTGCTTCTCGAGGCGATGGAAATGTACCGAGACGATTGGAATAAGGCGAGTACAGTAGACTACAAAATCGTCCACCTTAATTCCAGTCCTCAGCAGCGACCATCCCGTGCGATGGCCGTATTCCCGTGCGTTTAAGCCGAGGATCCCTTTATCTTCTTCGGCGCTGCTATCTCCTGTGAGAAGATGAACCGTCTTCAGGAATGTGAGGGTCGGAGCAGCAGCTTGTAGACTAACCGCAAGCATAGGCACTCCATCCCCACGGTGGTTTTAGTTATCATGAACTCTAATGCCACAGGCCAGGTCAGGCAGCCAAGTACCTCGACGATGTAGGAGTATCCAGGGCTGCCCCTGCTACTTAAGGCTAACAGGCTATAATTTACCCCTATCCCTACCGACTAGGTGTCAGAGCATGTGGGCAGCCGAACCCAGGATGAATGTATCCTCCACTTCCTGCGGCTCCCCGTGGAGGACGCCTACCTCGAAGGAGACTTTGGCAGCCACTCGGCAACAGCACTCAACGGCAACGCAATCGCCACCCTCGCCGACTCCTCTCACCCATTGCCACCCTTCTCCAAGATGGGCAACCCAATTCTCTCTACTGTGGCCTTTCTGGCCTCCGTTGTGGATCCCCGAGTTGCCGCCAGTGCAGCCTCAGCCGCGCTAAAGTCCTACGCCGCCATGCGCGACGAGGTTCCCGCTGGTTTGCTCCACGAACACAAGGCGCGCATCGAGGCGGCCGTTAGAATGGGGCGTGCCGTGGATCCCTCCCGCTTCGGCCTGGAGGAGCTCGGAATCGTCAAAGGTGGGGTCGGCGCGTCGGCCTCTAAGGCGACCTCCGAACCACCACCATCCTCCGCTACCGGCGAGAAAGTTAGTGACCAGGAGGAGAAGGTTGAGTGTACGGCTAAAGAGGCAACTTCGGAAAAACCTGACGATAATCTCAAACCGGAGGAAGTTGGGGTTGAATATGATCAGGTGGCCGAGGATGAATCGGCCCGTGGTGAGAAGGGGCCTGGCGATGCTAAGCCCCAGCAGATGGAGGTGGATGAAAATACGAC